>DVQO01000647.1:0-14341 GCA_018231785.1 Danaus gilippus | reverse complement strand
AAACTATTCACAACATGTAAGGCAGACCCTGGCCAAAGCTGGGAAATTGCCAGGTGGATACGTAAGCCAAAATATAACGTAGCGAAATTTTAATTATTTGATTACATCAATATTTTAAAGGTATTGTTGAAATATTATTAAATATATTGGCTGAAATGTACCTGTAAAGTAGTTAGTTTCTCTTCTAAACTAGTAAGTCTTTCTTCAATCGTGTCCTGCCTCGTACTCATGTCTGATACTATCTCATGAACCATGTTCTGGGTCTGTAAAAGAAAGGGGTCCTACTATCAGTCGAATTGCAGCTCCATAGGCACTGCCGAATTTATACATCAAATTGGTGTGTTATCTGTATAGTTGTCTATATAATTGTTCATCAATCTTGTCTGTATAATTCGTGTCTGTGTATATGTATGTAACTTCAATGTCTAATACATTCCAACTAAAGCCTACTGCTAAAGATGTTTATTACTACTATATATAAGCGATGGGCATATGCACATGGATTTAAAAATTCATGCTACTGAAGGCACTAATGCCATAGGTAAATTTTCTAAATTATAATGATTAAATGGATATGTGTATGAAAAGAGCTATGGCTTATAATTTGAATCTTAAAATAAATTTACCTTTGCCATGTCAGTTATAGTGTTGGCATTATCCATCAGCTTTCTTTGATCCATCTTAACTTTCCGTAATCTATAACAATTTAAAACATTTATTTTTAAAGCAATATACATGGTTTCCATTTTTAAAATAAATATACAGAATATAAACTAAAGCGAGAATAATATATTTGAAACGTCAAAATATATACTCACGCATAAATAGCTAGTAAAAACTTTCTTTGGTGAGTTCTTACGCGCCCCGGATGAACCCTCTTGACGAGACGTGTATGTTTGTATATTAACCATGTTTCTCTTAATACATTAGCTGCGGCATTTTTCAGCTGGAATGTCATACATAACAAGTTTGATCAATTTCTCAAAACATTTATTATGTAATATTATTTGCGAGCCGCAAAAAAAGCGTGGATAGTGATAACATTACTATTGTCAAACTTAGGTTGTTGACTTTATAAAGTAAAATTAAAAATTGAATATATTTTTTGATAGAAAGAAATATTTTATTCTAAATTTCGAAATCAAATTGTATTAAATATCAATGGGGCCAATTGCAGAAGATTTAATAGTGTAAAGATAAAATATGCGGTATCTAAATGAAAAAATAAATTCTTGATGAATTTAGATAACGCAAACACATTTATTATATTTTTGTAATATTTATAAAAAAATTACAAATGTAATGTTACTCGCTGGATATACTATCTACCTTATAAATATAAAAAGAGAGAGGGAAAGAAATAGAAAGTAGTATGTAACAATAACTAGAAGGTTAAAGTAAAACTGGCTATTATATATCAAATGAGAGGTTTTGAAATGTAAGGAAATAGTAGAAAACTTGTGACTATAATTATCAGAAGTGATATCTGTCACTATTAAAAGTAAGCAATACAAAACTAAGATACTTATGTCATAATTTCCTAGTCAAGAATAGTTTCTTAGAATAACTCTATTAAAACCTAGCACTAAATAAACCTCTACATCACTTATTACTAATACAATATTTTCTTACCTCGCTCGTCCTGCTGTCACACATGTAACAGTCACCTTACCTTTTTAGTGAGCTGAGTCTCCATCATGAAGTTATGTACATGCTTCTCCGCTCTAGTTAATTCTAATTTTCTCGACGCAACTGTCACTAATAATGCTGTACATCCCGCCCCCTGTTAATTAGATCAATAATTGTGGTGAACTGATGTCAATAAAATACTTACTCTTTTAGTAAGTTGTGTGTCCATCATGAAGTTATGAACGTGCTTCTCAGCTCTAGTTAATTCTAATTTTCTTGAAACAACCGCGACTAATAACGCAGTGCATCCAGCTCCCTGTTAAGTGAATACCTTATGTAAAATGCAAGCGAACGTGTAGAAGCATTTAAAATTTTCATTCCTTAAATAAAAATGCACTTTCAGGCTAGAAATGAAATGTAATCTATATTTTTCAGCTATGTGAAATATATTTTTCAATCATAGATTCTATCAACAAATAGGCGAGGACAATAGACATAAATAAAATCTTTCAAAGCTGCGTTGAAAATTTTATGAAAAAGTAAGAAGAAAAAATAAACTCAAGCAATGTCGATCACCCTCGTTATTAATATTTTGTTAATTATTTTATCTCAAACATCTGAATTATAACAATTTTAACACACATTTTAATTTTTCTATTTTACCATTAAAATCTAATAGTAAGCCAAACTTATAAATAATATTATTTTCAATTGAAATGTTAATAACTATCTAATATGTTACGGAACACACTTCAAACAAAAACTTTTTTAGCGAGGATTAAATATATTTAGTGCAAGGTATCACATTTTAGTTAGTATTTTATTAGTTATCTATATACTCTTTATTATTCATTATACACAAACAATAACAAAGGTGCAAAAACGTATTGCTTATTTTATGTATCATATAAAACAATTTTAGGAAAAGTGAGCCATTTTAAAAACAAACGTATTGTGCAATTCAGTGAAATAGTTAAGTGAAGAATAGAACTAGAGATAGTAATGAAGCATTCCATTCTACTAAATATGTCTAATAGCTGGTTTTAACAGGGAAATGGACGTTTGTTATGTATAATATTACAATAAAATAACATTAGGCGATATCTTTTATTTGATCATGTTATACGTTCAAAATCTAGTGGCTTTCGATTATAATAATATATAACCAATGTGAATCACACTAAGCGGTTGTGGTAATAATCTTATTACAAAATCAGCACCAATACCACCAATCTACAGTATACATTTCTGTTTAACATTCTGTGAACATAAACATCAATCACAAAAATAAATACAATTAAATGGTGTTTTACTCCATACATGTATATTCAGATTGTGTAAAAATTCGTGTGTAGTGTCACCTGTATTAAAACAACACAATGTTGGTGTTGACTGACCATAGTATAAAACAAAATAAGAAAATAAAATATTGAGTATAATCAAACAGAAATTTTTTGACACTTATGTAGTAAAGGCTTTTACTCAAGTAATCAAAGTGGGTGATAGAATAAAAAATAGTATGCCAATATAAAATTTTAAGTTGTCAGTCAACACAAACATAAATCATTGCAAAGAACTTACCATAATGCCGGTGCTAACGGCGATACCTCTGCCACAATATGTGTTCGGCACAATGTCACCAAAACCGACGGAGAGAAATGTAATGGCAATAAGCCACATCGCATTGAGTAGGTTAGCATGTTCTTCATCGTGAAACCTTTTGAAAATAAATGTCATCGCTTAACTGAGTAGATCTAACTGTTAGTGTAGACACTGGAAGTTCATTTGAAGTAACGTGTATCACCTACCTACCAGTACTGCGCGTAAGCATATCCCATTGCAAAAGTGAAAGGATTTTTTATAAAAAAGAAAGAAGAATAGAAAGATCGCACGTCTTTGAAGAGTTTGACTTTGATTGTGAAATTGAAATTGCTTCAGTCAACTGTGAAGTTGTCATAACACATAAAATGGCTCACCTTTACCAACCTATTACAATAAACCTAGGCAGAACAAGTTATTACATTTCCATTTGGTTTCTTGTTATGTCTAGATGAAACGACTGGATAAGAGTAGAACTTGCTTTATTGTACCCAAATATCCTACCGGTTATCATACATACCACCATACCGCAGGTAAGAGTTATGCCTCGGCCGCAGTAAGTGTTGGGAACAATATCACCGTAGCCAACACAGAGGAAGGTTATAGCTGTCAGCCACATTGAGTTTAGCAAATTGGCATGGTCTTCATCGTGGAACCTGAGAGCCAAAATGCCCAACAAGAACCACAAGATAACCGATTGTATTATACAATATGATTTTGCATTATAAAAGCCGAAGCCATTTTGTTTTTGAAACACGATTACGATATTTTAAATCTCGAATACTTTATCCCAAATATATATTTATCTTAAAAATAATTTTTCATGCCTTTTGAAAGATATAAAATAAACCTTAGAACTAAACAAATCAGACATCATCACGAAATAACGTGCAGACTAAACATTTATTTGGGGTCAATACCAAATATAATGCACTTATAGCCATGCTGTGAATTTTATTTACTTACTCGTTTTACTAAATATGAAAACACATATTGTAATGAACATTGAGACAAGGCAAATAGATAATAGAAGAGGAACACAGAGAAGAAGGAGACTGAGAAGGCTTCTGTTTATAAGAAGTACTTTGATGAATGAGAGTGACAAAAGTGCAGTGGTTTTAGTGTGGATTCAGTTTTAGCAACAGTTGTAAGCTGATATACGTGTATATTACCTAGAGCCATTTTGTGCGTGAGCCATCTTCTGCCTTAATGAAATTAAGTCAGCGATGTTATATTTCGTGCCAAAGTCTGTGTATAAATACTTTTGTGCAAACTCTTTACTGTAAATATGCTTTAGGTCACGGCACTTTTCTCTGTACGTTTTCAAGAACTTTGAGTACACATTTCTTATCAGTCTTAGATGTTCTAACATTTACAGCACATCAAGCATTATTGTTAACAACATATTTCTAAATCTAACACATAGTCTAAAAACTTGATTATTGTTAAGTACAGCAGTCGTGTATCGATACTTTTCTGATTGCTACATTAGCGAAAAAATTCAAAGTCAAACTCTTATATCATTGTGATAATAACGAATCCACTACCATAATATATTTTAAAAGTTTAAATTAAATCCTTTAACATAAAACACAGAGGATAAAAAGCGGAACAAATACTTTAACAACGCCACAGTACATAAGCTTTAGCATGCCCATATAGGCAGTACATCGATATTTATAATAATTTTGTGTAAAAAAAAAACACAGTGTTATAAATAAAAAATTAAGCAATACTGATGACTCAATACTGACATGATTTGCTCTTTAATACAATTTTCCTAAATTAAAGACATTATTTACTATTCTTCAATAGCTAAAACACACTTGTATACTTTTTTCTTCAATTTAGCGTTTTGACAATGTCTATCTAAATACTGACCTTTCGCACTGCCGTAAAGTCCAGCTAGCAATTATCCATAGTGAGACCATAAACACAAGTAAAACAGTCCCAGGACATATAGTCATAAGTGTTTTTAATACAAATCTGTAAAATAAAGTGCATTGTATTGAATTTTTAATTTCTTAAACAGTAATTATTACATACAATTGGAAACTAAGACGTCTATAGTGATATTTAATTAAATTTAATTCTAAGTAATGTTTCCAACATTTTAAAAACCAGTGATTCTTTTAAAGATTAATTTATATATAAAATCCAAGTTATCCAGAAGAATTCGAATATGTACTTGCCTGGTATTAAAATTTATTCTATTCAAAGCCCCTATACTTCTGGAAGAGGCATCAGTGAATAATTTACTGTGAAGAAGCATGACCCTACATATCAAATACAGACGAAAGAACATCGGGAGAGATAGCGTTACATCATATGGAACCTGTAATGAGATTTGTAATTTATTAGTCAAACAATATTTTTGTTACATATTGGTTTTGACATTTTCAATTAAGGGAAGTTAGTTTAGAATTGTTAAATGGTTATTAGTTTAGAATCTCAACATCCAAAATACACCGCACACGTTTTGTTCACAACTAAATATTGTGTTATTATTTTATGAAAATAACTCTATAATACATAAATTTTATCATACGACACAACGGATTATATATACATATACATACATAATTTACCAACCGTACGGAGAGCCTAAGTCGGGTACATACTGTATTTTAGTTTTTAAAGAAACTTCAATAAAAATTATTAAATTTCTTTGTTCATATAATTCTTCACAAAACTTTCCATATAAAACGAACTCGAATAAAAAAATTACAAGTAGCTATTACTATCTGTATTGTCATTAAACGACAAATAAAATCGAAATACTGGATTCGTCCCTTTTTCGTTTTTGTATCCGTTTTAGGCTTACTTTCCCCATTAGATTTAAAAATAAATAATAATATTACTTCCTTCTTATGATGAGAAAATTAGTGTAACTTGTTTATTGAACTAAAAATTATAAATTATACTTTAATATATTACTTTGAATATAAAGACACAAAAACATAGTCAAGCAAAATCTATTATTTATTCTAAACACACTTGCTTATTTATTTATTGTTACTTAGGTCAATATTATTATGTCTTTTATCAACTAAATTATTAATGTTAAGTCAAATCACAATACAATAATCACACATGCTATTAAAATAGAAATCGTTCATTTATACAGACCTGAATTTGTTTATATACTGTTTCCTATGGAATAAATTTGGAGATAAATATGCTTTTATAACATAAATACATATTGCAGTATATTTTATTATTGGATAAATTTATGTATATTACGATGAAATGTCTATAATTATGCAGCTGTATGGATATACTTACAACTTCAACACCTATAACACCGCCTTTGTTCGCTAATTTAGTAGTCCAAGTGAACGTGTATTGCCCCGGGATTGGGTGAACGGCGCATATGGCCAGCTCAAGAGCTATCTGGGCTATCCGCTGCCACGTCATCGCAATACGCCAGTCATCAGCGCAGTTGTCTATCATAAATAACTGGAATTCATAATATTTTTTTTTAATCATTATGTTAATTTACTGTGAACTGACCTTTTGTATTATACTAAGATTTATTATCATAAAGAAACAAATTAAAAAGAATTAAGAATTAGTTTACGTAATATAAATTAAGAGGCCAGATGCGGTATATAGTTTGGTTTTAGTTAATTTTCTTGCGTTGTATAGAACAAATTCCAAGTCATCATCATTATTGTATTATCTTATTTTTATACATTTATTTTATAAAAGATTTAATAGAATAATGTTTTATTGTACTAATATCGAACATTTATAAGCACATAGGAATGTTTGTTGCTCTTTCACGAAAAACTGCTAGGCGGATTTTATAGTAACTTTAGAATTTATGTAGCTTAGTCGTTACAATAAGATATAAGCTATAAGTAAATCAAACCGGAATTCCCTTTAGTTACCGCAGGTTCAAAGCAAAAAAAGTTGTGCTGTGTATGAATTCTCGTCACGGAAAGCCATGTAACACCAAGCCAAGTTGATGCCGATTGTTGAAATGTCTATAGCTTTAATACTTTTTACAAATTTTTGTTCAAACCTTATACCGAAGTCTAAGCAAAGTGACAAACCAAAAACAATACGATTAGTAACATAAATAACTGGTATTTAGAACGGTAGCTTTTGAGTTAATATTTTGTGCAACAATATTCGAGCGACATGTGCACACAATAAAATAAAAAAATGAAACTTCCTAGCTAACACTGATCCAATCCTATTAAATATTGCATTTCTTACAAAATTATTCAAATAGCTTCTATTATAATATTGCTGTTTATACTAAACATTTACATTCACTAAAAATGAATGTTACAAAAAAACAACCTACTATACAAAACGTACCTGAACTTCTAAAGCGTGATAAGCCACGATTAGGCCGAGTAAGATCACAGTCGACATTGATATAAGCGTCTTCAACGCTTGCGAATATATTGATGCCTGAAAAATATATAGAATAAAATTAAAAATAAATTTTTGAAAATGATGTTGCAATATTTACTCCATGTTTTATTAAGAATAAACAATTTTATGAATGAATAATTAACCGTACCTTTGTGTAGACCCCAGCACTAGAAAGTTCGTTTTCTATAACCATTATTATAATACCAAACATTCCCATTACTAAAGCGTAATCGCTTATCCTTTTTCTTTTTTCAAATAAAGCCTTTCTTCTACCTAATCTGTAATATGAGGAAAAACAATATAAATACTTTTAAACAATATAAAACAAACTTAATTATGCGCTACGTTTAAAACGTCTTTGAAGATTTCAACGAAATATAATAAGCCCTTTTGGATACCAGAACTTTGGAGAAAGTTTAATTTTCAAATTTAATATAATACTTATATATATCTACTTATAATGATATCTAAAATTACACATCTTTCTAAAACATCGGTTTTCAGATATGCTATGGAAATTATTATATAAAATTTTGCAAAACTTTCCATGGTCACGTAGCAAGAGCATACAGAAAGAAAATGTCTTTCAGTTAGTTTTATTGTTTTGTCATCGGATGTAGTGACACCGGATGTAGTAAACTAATTAAAACCTCAGGTACTTAACATGTAAAATAATAAATGGCGTCGTTTATTCCAAAGTCATATTTTCATTTTGGTCGAAGAAATTTGAGCTTTACAAATTTTTCTACTTCAATCAACTCTATTAGACTTTCAACGAAGAGCAATTGTCACTGGATTAGTCATATTGATGGTATACTGTAAGCGTTAATCGCTGCCCATTTAATTAATATTTGTGGATTCAGATTACCAAACTTTGAAACAGAGTAATTAATGTCTAGGGACGTAATTCATGATTAACTGTCCGTATTTTATGAGGGCACGGCACTTACATTAAAAAGAACCAAGATTTCCATAAACGAGCTGTCCCTTCGATTTATAACTTTGGAAGTACGTAGTAAGTTTTCGTATAATTTGAAACGAGTTTTCTGTATAAATTTTCCTTAAGGTTCTTTAGGTATGAAGGCATCAAAGATTAAATAAAGTGTAGAAAATTAAAAATGTGCAGAGAATTTATTTGAAGGTTATATGAATTTCAGGCATAAAGACGTCAAGAGATCTCGAGCGATTGAGAGCGATCAAGTATTTTCACAATTATTTGTCGCATTGTATCCTTTATTTGTTTGAAAACAAATAACTTGTTTCAAAAGTTTTTATGTTTACATGAACAGATTTAAGAAGTAATTGCCGACTGGGATAGTTGAAAGAAATTTAGCTGCGTTTCTTCTTTTAATTAAATTTTATCTTTTCACTGGAGTAAATATCATTTGATAAATAAGTATAGTTCAATAAATAAATTGTAAAAACTAGATATATTCAAAACTGCCTAAAGTTTGATGTTTGATGTTGTTGATGTTTTCATAAATAGTTACAATGAGTATACTCGTAGAACGTGATTTCAAAATCTAATTTCTTATTTCCATAATCCAAGTTTTTTCCGTAATCCAAGTTAATTCCAAAAATCCCATGTGAAGGTGCTCACTTTTCAAGACATTAGTAACAATCCAACATTTTTCTTTTTATTTCTAGACACTGTTAAACCTTCTAAGTCAAATGCTTAAACATAAAAGCGAACAAAAATTGGAGCCTTATTAACTAAAAGATATCTCCTTAGACAAAGTAAATAATTAAAAATCCTACGTTTATAGATTCTAAAGACAAACAAAATCGATTCAGACTCGATGCAAGCTATTTCCGTTTTCCAAGGCCAACAGAATGATTTTTATTGAGTTTTTATAGGTGTGAATCCCTTCGGGATTACTAAATGTAAAGAATTGCACATATATTTTTCTTTCATATAATTTTCTCATACTTACCTAGATAATAGCTTAGTATTTATAAATATGTGTATTAGTATGTGTTTACATTATATAAAGTATTTTTTATGTATACTAGGTTAATTACTTTCATAGATAAACAATCTTGACCCTGTTCACGCTATTAGATTCTAATTAGTGTGATAAGCAATCTCAAACCTTTGCACAATGCATTATATTAGGTCCGGAAGTTGGCCTATTAAAAAAGCTATTGTTTTCTATTTTGTAAAGAATGCAAAACGGTATGTAGTCTAACTATATGTTCCATCGTTCGCAATATAAAGGTGTAGAGAGAAATTAATTATTCAAACACTTTAATTACGTATTCAAACCCATACTAGCAATTTAATCTACCTTATCTCATTTACTTTCGGGATATCTCCAGACTTCCATTTTGTATTTACATAGAAAATCACATAAAATTTTTGTATACATGTACTATATTACATTCACTAATAGCAGATTTTTGAAAACTTTATTTCATAAAGCAAAATTAATTAAATTTATTATTAACTTAAAATTTTTTTTAATATCCATATACTTTTCCATACATACATTTATTATAGCAAAACAAAGTGGTCACTTTTTTTACAAGTACTGTTGGTTTTATTGGTTTATTAAAAAAGTTAAATCATAGGTTCTGTTACTTTTCTTTATAATATAGTAACAATAAATTTTAAAACATGCCAGTTACCATATATCTTGAATTAGTATTTACTAAAAATATAATGTAAATTTACTGGTCTTCTTCAATAATATAAGCTGACAAACTTGGAAATATACATATGTTCATATTGAGAGTGTCTTAGAAATAATAGCTGTAGAATTATTTTTGCGTATTTTTGAATATAAGTTTTATTTTTTTATGTGACGACAGTTTCGGATCTTGTTAGATTAGGATGGGTAAAGCTATAAATATGCGTTTAGCCTACAGTAACTATATGTTGGTAAAAGTAGTGAAATTAATATTAATAATAGGATATTATAAGATAGTTACGTGCTATTGTTGAAATACGATGAGAGTTATTGTGTAAAGAGTAAGCGTAAGTGTGACGGAGTGGGAGCGTAAGTCAAAGGTAGAAATAAATGTACATGAGACTAAGCGTCGATAGGTACAGATCAAGAGTAGTGTTGACGTAAGCAGGCTCTATGTCTGAGACGGAGTATTAAGTAAATTCTTATTCTGAGTTCTTTGATTCTTTCAGTAAAGATATAAACGACATATCATTACCCAGTATCTACACCATCCCTATCAGAAACTACATTAAAAATACAAATACGAAAGATCAGGAAATTGAATCGCAATTTCTTTTCAAATATTCTGTGTTATCGTATTTTTGATCGACAAAAAAAGAAAATAAATATATTTTTTTAATGTACTATAATATCATTAAAATGATAAAAACTTACGACTCCATTCTTTTATTCATCAATAGGTAAGTTGTTATATATACGAAATGTCTCTGTGTCTTTTTCCATTCTTTCACTTCCTTTTCTTTCATTCATACAATTGCCCTATAATTTTGCTACCTTTCTCAATACCTCATGGGTATAATTTTATGTCACGTAGTATTTGGAGAAGCTATTTACTTAACAAATGTTTTTAAATATTTTTCTTGACATTTTATAATATTTCAATAAGTAAATTTACCTATATCCTATATTAGGCTTGTGCTTAGCGGCCCCCCCTCCCTTGTAGGTCCCACCGCCTAGAGCCCTCTCTTCGCCGTAACGCGGGTATTCGCTGTGTACGCCAACTAACGCAACGCCCGCTTCCTCGGCGGCCGCGTCTCTCCCACTGGAGTACGCCTTCATAGCGCCGGGGATCGAAAGCGTCGACACTGGCTTCCGCAGCTGAAATAATAAAACAATTTACAGGTTTCCTGGTAATAACAGAAACTAAATGCTGCAATAATTTATCTGGAATTGCTGAAAGTTTGTATGGTGAATACTAAATTATATACTGTAATTCCTCATATTTTAATACCAATTATAACACATTTATTTATTTTCATAAAAATATTATACTATTAGTTTGATATAAATGATTGCTATATAAAACAGTAGAAACAATTTTGGTTTCTCATAACCTATAAAACAAATTAATAGTTAATACCTTGAACCTTTTACATGTACGAAATTATTAAATCTTTAACTCACAATAAAAAAATACAATTATATCAAAGTAAAAAATGAAAATAATAATATCCGATTAATTTTAAAGTAGTAATTGTTTGGGCTGTAAATATTTTTTTAAGTAATTTTATACATATTAATATATTTATTTATGAAACTGCTGCTGAGGTTCTAAACAAATATATTTTATCAAGAGTTTCTTAGACTAAAATCTTGGATCGTAACGTAATATGGAATGGAATTGTTACATCACGTCGGCAATTTAGCCAAAGTTGGGTGTTTCCCACTGTAACAGTCTCATTCATTCAAAGTATCAGATTACAATTTTATTGTTCACTTTAAAATACGGTCTTTATTTAATACAAATATAGGTTGTGATTTTATATCTTCTATATTATTTAAAATATAGATTTTTCATAAGGTATTTATTGATTTGGATGCATGATACCAGTATAACAATATCAACATTAAATCAAAATTATTATTATTATTTTTTATTTAAATTATTATTCAATAGTTATTAGCATAACAAAACAAAAAAAAAACAAATTCACTTATTTCAAACAGGACAAATCTATATTTAACCTATGTTAAGGTGAATTTTAAATATAATTTTACATTAAGCTTTCTTTACTTTTAATCTGTACTTAAGAGTTTAACCTGCTTGTATGTTATGTTTACTTGAAAAACATATAGGTTTATATTAGAAAAAAACGTGTTTTTCTGAAATATCAGACCATAAATTATTTTTCTTTCTATTTCAATAGTTTTTTTCCTTTTGCGAAAATTTCTCATTACCAATAATAAATAAAAAATTTGAATAGTATACTGCAAAGATTTATTTTGAATGACATTTCTAATCTGTGGTATACCACAGATAGAAGATATGAAGAGACTTATCTCAATCCTTGAAGACATCAACATTTATAGTGGGACAAAGTACAAACGCTGAAAAATTGCTTCGATACTTTGCAGTACACATTAAAATTGACAAATTGTAACACTTTATCCTTAGTTCTACAACCAAAGTTGGAGACTCGCAATACATCTGATATGTTACATAAATCATTTGATGAACACACTCTTTAAAATGTACTTTATTAATTGTTGTCTAATAACATAAACAAATTAGCCACTGGAAGCTTGATCTGAAAACTAATTTGATACCCGAAATCGCCATCGACTCTTCTCATCCTATTGCCAATCGACCTGAAACCATACAAAGCCAATGGAGCAGCCAACGGTGAGTTGCTAGCTCACTAAATGGAACCCCACCAACCGCGAGAACTCAACGGAGTTATATACTTCTTGACGAAGCATACGACACAAAAAAATCTAGGCATATAGGCGTACTGTAATAAAATTTCAGAGCAACTGTTGAGATCCATCCTATGTACAGCTTTATCAGGTGACATACCGGAACCCGACGAATCTGAAACCACGCCTTTGTCTGATTTGTGGTTACTATACTGCAGGGCTCCCACCGAGGAATAGAATAATAAAATACTATGTATAGATGATTTATATAACCATAATAATATTTACATTATGATGATACGGTAAAACGAGATGCAAATGCAAATTTTATAGCTATAAATGTCATGAAATGTAATCAAATTTGTACCTTATTGTATATGTATAAGTATCAAAATCTGTAATTTACGGATTTTGTACAAAATGTCAGGAGACGTAAATGACTTATATTAATATTTTATAAGACCAGCAAGCTCGTTACCATTACAATGTAACAGAATAATTATAAATGTCACAAGAAATATTTGATTACTGTTCCGTATGACACCTTAATTGATTTTTAGTTACTGAAACGTTAGCGTTATTTATGTTTTAATGTATTTAATACAAATAAAAAACACATTTTATAAATGATGTATATGTAATCTATATACCGCGTTAGGCAATCAAACATACAAATATAAATTATGATCGAAGAAGAAATTAAGAATTTCTTTTTATTTTTATGTATGCTTAACATACACATATTTTGTAAGAGAATTATATAGCAGCTTATATAACGACGTCAAATTTCTACATATAAGGCACAATGTCCTCTCAATTACCATCGTGTCTTTTTTTATATAAAAACATTTGCTTTTTAAATATTGATATCATTAAATTTGTTAAAACGTATATCATATTCTGATGATACACATTTTATGGTTCTTGATATATTGGTTTAACTAATGACCTATCGAATGTTTCTATTGTTACAAATAAGTAAGTTGGTTGTGTAAGCAGAAGAGTTACGTTAAAGTGCTTGGTAAGCTTATTAATAGAATAACCATCGATCCCCGTCCAATGTGAAGTAACATTGATCAAAATACGAAGCGTGCCAGATGATGGATTACAGTTTTCTTTATACAACTTCATAATGTAAAAACAATATCTGTCTTTAATATTTCAGGATTTTAAATATTCTCAATAGGCATATGTACTTTATTGTATTGTTGTTGGGTCTTTTGTAACATTTTTAAATAAAGATCACATTATAAAAAAAAAATATTCAAAGAAATGTTAAGTATTTCAGTTCGACCAAGAAATAAAAATTGTACAACAACAAGATTCATTTACTAATTCCTATAATAAAAAGTAATTTTTTAAACTGAGTGATTAATAAGATTTTAGTTGGAACGTCA
>DVQO01000646.1:0-14343 GCA_018231785.1 Danaus gilippus | reverse complement strand
AAAAAATTTAAATAGTTCACACGAAAATAAAAACACGTATTATTTGTGGAGACAGCGGAGCGCGCGGCTCGACAGTTCGCTACAAAGTTCCGACAGATTTGAACGAAAGAACGCTATGATTTTTTAGGAAACACGTTCTGATAGAGTTCCATCTATAGTTTTATAACATTTTCGTAATGTTTTTATTGCAAAATTAATTTCATAAATATCGTTTCATTTTAGAGACTAAGATAAAATATTTAAAAACAGTTAATTTAAAATAAACAATTTGATTTGATGTAAATAAATTTTTCTAAAAAAAAGATAAATCTCCGTAATTATTTATTTCAACAGTTACTCTACAAATGTTCTCTTTATGTCAACTCTGAAGTATATTTTATTGTGATTTTTCTAAATAGGTCAGCCGTAGTCATTAAAAGGACCGAGTTTGTCTGTTTATACAGTTTTGGAATATTTTATTTTTTCCTCTTTAAATAAAAAAATGAAATTGCATTGGATAGAGGGAACTATGTAAATATTATTGTATTTCAAGTATACATATATGGTTTTTAAAACATGGCGAACAAAATATAGAAGTAAGCATTACTGAAAAACTGAGGTAATAGATAAATACTTATATACATAACATATAAATGGTTTAGAATGAAATTGAAATGAACATGCTCTTAAAATAAAATAATATGTCATTTTTAGCGTACTCAAATTGTTGCTTTAGTAAAATAACAAGAAGCAAATAAAGAACATTTCCCTTTTATAAATGTAATACAATTAGTTTCAGCTCAAGAATGAAAAGGGCTGCGACCTCGATCCTAGACGATCCAGTAAATACGAATTCATCGCACTGCGGGAACCCGTTGTTGCGTAATGTTTTATGTAGCTATAATACATATAGCGATGATAATCTATGTATAACACACATTAATGATGATTAAAGATGACTTATATGAAAACATGACTGACTTAAATGACATCGTGCCGATGCTATGTATTGATATAAATAAGAACATGTCAAATAGATGATTTTCATTCAATCATGCAGTTTTACCTTCGGTTTCTATGATTTGATAGAGCTTTTAATCAATATATCGATGTTAGTTGATAGCTTTGCGTCAAAACAAACACCTTTATTATTTTCTATTAACGTAACGACCGTTCAGGGTGACGGGAGGGTTGACTGTGACGTATTTTTCTACAAAACGCGCCACTGCGCAATCACAATCAGAATGGAAACGGTAGTGTGTTATATTATGTACGTATTTATTATTTTTATACGTATTTTTTTTCATTTCCATTTTCCATGCTTATAGGGTTTTTGAGAAAATTAATTTGAATCGAATGAAATCTTAGTCAGAAGAGTGATTGTAGATATTCCAATATTATAATATGAAATCTAAAGGTTGTTTTACTTTATACGAAGACTTAATACATAAGCAATATCTTGGTAAATGATGATAAGACATATTTATTTTTTATATTTATACTACGACTGCAGAACATTTACTGTAAATAATCCTAAAATATGAACAAAATTAAAATAGTGTGTCATAATATAGAAATATTTTAAGAAGGACGCCATCTATATTTATACACCTAGAAGAGATTACTAGTGCCCTCTTTTGGAATATTGTAGTACTGTTTGCTTTTTAAATGCTGTAGTTTTACAATATCTTTTTCGTAGTTTGCAGAGATGTCGCTTACGTAAATAACTAAAGCGGTTATAAAAATTTAATAATATTTTCTTTATAATGTTACTTTTTTTTATTTATATAAAAAGAAATTCTTAAAACTTTCAAGTAAATATATTATAATGATAAAAGATTTTAAAAGCATATATAACTAGTGATTAAATGTATGTTTTAAAACAGTTTAATTTCATTTGAGGGAGAAGTACCTACATAAGTACGTAACAACTTAACCAACGTGAATAAGTACCATTAAGTACTTTATAGAATACTTTAAAATCTCAATATAATTGTTCCATTACATGAACCCTAATTCCGTATATCATTTTCAACTCCTTTTTATAATTTTCCCTTGTTTTATAATATATTATATAATAACACGTAAATATCCTCAGTATCTATGTAGAAGGATATTATCCCAAAAATTTAAATGATTCATCCCATAATATGAGTTCTCACTCGTAGCGACCTATAATTTGAATTTTAAAATGTTTCAAAACACGATTTCTGAGAGCTTAGGACGACTTTGCACTTGATTTATAAGGCAGGTAAGAGCGGAAAAATTCAAATTTTCCGGGGGCTGGTAAAGTTTACACATTTGAATAGCTCGCAGTTACTGCTTCCATCCGTCTGTGCATAGAAATTACTCATTTTCATATGAGTATATTACCTATAATTAATTATTGAATATTTACAAGCCATAATTATTCTGTGATTATATATATAATAATATAATCACAGAATATTTTGTACGTATACGTTATAAATAATAAATTAACTATGGTAAGGTATTATAACTATGGAATTTGTTGAAATTAAATAACTTATTTTTATATCGGGTTTTGTTTCACTTAATATTACATATAATATACTTATATATTCTTATACATTTATAGATACACTAGGTAGAGAACTGTATTAATTATGTTATTAAAACATTACATTTAAACTTTCTTAAAGTTTACCAGCACGTAAAATTTAAATTCATTGAACTCTTTTTTTTTGTAATTATGTAGTTTAAATCTACCAACATAATAAAAATGACGTACCTATTGTTATGGATATACAATGATAAGTAGATATTTCACTTTTACGTTAATCTGAAATGTCTTTACACCATTTACAAAACAAATGAAAAAAAAAAACACGCCAAGTTGTTTAGAAGATACAAATTGTAAGATTTGTCAACATATATTTATTATTGAATATTGATATTGTGGTCACACGGCCCTGGGACTTGGAACCAGCATCCGAGTTAACAATGTCATACTTAGAAATTAAAGCAAATATTTTACATTTATATATTGTGGTTAAAACTAATACATGATATGTTCTACGACTGAAACACCTTGAAACAGTCTGGTTGACGATAGAATTCTTGTAGTTATAAGTTGCTATCGTCTAACTAATACTCTTTAAGTCTTGTATTCATAATGTGTATGTCGTATCGAAGTAGACAGAATATTGGAACCGACAATGTTTAACTTGACGAAGAAAACATGCAGCTGGAACACAAGAAATTTCAGACAATTTTAGCATAAATAAACAAAATAAGTCTGATGAAAACATAGTTATAACTTATAAATTTCTATTTCCATTCAATCATACGATTTTTCTGATAATATTCTAAATCCATTAAAAAAGGCAGACAGACGGAATTCAATTGCGGGTCAGACACCCGGAGTAAGCGAAAATATGTGTTTATTGTAGTGTGTGATATGATCTGGCGGGAAGTTGTATGAGAGTTACATTAAAATAATACGATATAAAACATAAAACTCACATAGACATGTCAATTTAATAAAAAAACAACAATAAACTGTACGTACTTGCGTCCGAACAAGTAACGGTATCTATATCTGATCTGAAAATTTCATAATATTTGATTTATGTAGAAGAAATGCACTTATAATTTCTCAGCAATAGTCAATTATTCCGAATCATACAAGAATATTTATTATTTTGATCTTTATTTTCAGTCAAGGAAATCATTAAAACCTTACAAAGGCTAATTAGTAGTTAATTTAGCGTGAAAGACTGTTAGATTCATATTTTATTAATGAAACGGAACCATCTGGTGTATTCTGTATTGCTTATTGTGATTCTAAGCATTTAGTTTAACAAATATTATTAATTTGTTATTAATATATCTTAAAACGAAAATAATTCCTATTTCATGAGCGTATGTACAGACCAGAGTATTGTATGTCTTAATTCATAAATAGGTATGATTATTTGTTACGATATAAATATGATCTAACTTTATTATGCCAAAGCTTTGATTTATGGTTTTAGTAATAGAATACGTTATATTAGTTCCTATGTATATAACAGTAACTCGTTCAAAAGGTATAAACCCTTACAATCTCTTTCCAAAATTACAAATGCCGCACGAGCGTGTAATAGGAAATGTTGAAGTACGTCTCTAATTGGGGTTGCGGCAGTTTATCTGGCGGTCCGGCCGGTTCACACGGCTCTGGCTGTAATAAAATAAACAGTTTTCGATTCGATGTTCCATCTTGTCGCTTCGTATTCCGAAGGCAGCTTTCATTTTCCAGAAAAACACATCGAGTATCTCTGGTGGCTTGCAATTCAATGAAAATACAAAGTCATAGTGCCGCATAGCGTCAATTTTAGTATATTATATCTTTTTTATATATAGTATGTATTAAAAATATATATTGTTCATATTTTTGTCTAAAATCCTTGTTCTTTATTTAGATATAAGACATAGCTATCAATATATTCTTTGTAACGAGGATGTTTTTGTGTTAGGAACATTATTCAAGAAGTTTTTTGCTCTCGTCTCCGTTGGGACCAAACGTCACTG
The DNA here is from genome assembly GCA_018231785.1 of Danaus gilippus. Classification (NCBI taxonomy): domain Eukaryota; kingdom Metazoa; phylum Arthropoda; class Insecta; order Lepidoptera; family Nymphalidae; genus Danaus; species Danaus gilippus. The sequence continues at coordinate 9,831 of DVQO01000646.1, read as the reverse complement.
ATCCACAACACCTAACAATATTATCCGCTTGTCAGGCGAAATGTTTCTTCTTCGATTTTTGACTTTTCCTTTATTTATTTAACAAGATTGTTGGCTTTATGGAATAAAGTAATAGTATAAAGTATGTTGGACAAATTTATAGATGCTTTATTGAAGTTTCGTAGAATTGTTTTCAAAATACGATTTATTACTTATCGACGTCCCACGCAGGAGTACAGAGAACAATAAAAAGTATTCTAAATATATTTTATTTTATTTTGTATTGTATAAGGATACAAGTTTAAAGTTAATTCTTCATTGTTTATCAGGTGGCCGGTGTCCCAAACTAATAAGTAAGGGTCGCGCGTCTGTAATGACTACGAAATTGGGATTTCTATCGAACTAACATTTGCGATTTGACCTAAAAACAGTAGGTCCCTCATCTAATCCTAATTTGTTAGAGGATTTGATCCGGGAGCGAATTCATTAGTAAAAGCGAACTTGGGGGCAACCACTGTAGCTTGGTTCAGAACTTTGAACATACGGTGGTACAAATTGTTTTGGTGTTTATAGTGCGGCCGCTGGAGACTTAAACCTAAACAAATACATTACTAATTAAAAAAACTAATTATAATAAACAGAAAGTTTTCTTTCAGACATATTTTAACTTTATGTTACAAACTAAAAGTAGTTACTTTTTATTTACACTTTTTATATCCAATTCTTGAAGTGTTTTCGAGATTGTAAGCTTGATTTGAGTTTTTTGCTATTAGAGCACCTTTGGGAAATATTTAGCAAAATGTACAAAGGGATGGTAAAGCAACCAATTCTCGGTATTCATTGAAGAGTTTAGTAAAGTAATAAAAACAAAAATGAAAAGAAAACCGTCAATGGTTATAGAGCAGCTACATTGTTTCGTACATAGCTTACATAAAGATGGTAGTAATCTCCGAGGGTACTTACTAAGATCGGCAGTGGTAGACGACGCTGAACAAACATGTAACTTGTTCAGTATTTTAGCTTCGCAGATATCGTTTTATTCTATTATCCTTATTACTGGCAGCAGTCTTTAAGAATGGATCTGCGTACCCTTTTTGCTGAATATATTAAATAGTGTATACGAATGTAAGAAAAAATAAAACGTTCATAATAAAATAGTAGAAAAAAGAAACGTTATATGTTATAGAATCAATTACTTTTTATAAAATATCGCTAGTTTTGCACCTATCTCACAGGGCGGAGCAGCATCTCGGAAAATATGAAAATTGGAAACACGGTATCGATACGAGTCAAATAAATTAAGACCCTATTTGTAAGACCGTCTACATATCACGATACATGTTACTGTTTCACGGGTCTCTTTATGACGTGTATGATGGGATCAATTCATACGGGTTCAATATTATTTTTTATTCAATTAAATAAATTTCTTTGAATGATATAAATATTCTTAAGTAAGTAAGATTAATTATTATTTAAATGTAACATAATGTGTAGGTTACAGTTTTCGTATAAGTTAAGTTATATATAAGGGTTTGTGTTAATATGTGATTATTTCAAACAATGTATGAAATTACATATGAATAATAATAAATTGAGAAAAGCATCAAATTTGAAGAAGTTTAATCATTTTCACTTTGATTTAAATCCTTTTATAGTATAGCAAAAATTTCAAAATATTGACTATAACAGGATCCATGTAAGTATATTTGTTTACAATATTAGCTAATAGCTGTCTGAACTTTGGCAGATCAGTTTCAAGCTGAACTACTTCTTACACATATCCCTATTTACTGGTCGGATTATAAAACTTACTAAAACTTAGATTTACGTAACTATTAGGGTGTATGGATGAAAGCAGATACAAGTAATAGCCTAGATTTGGTTAATTCTAACTAAGAAATTTATTTTAAAGACATTTTGGTAAATAATATTATATTTGTGACGTAATAATATTTATTACGTAGTTGTTAAGTTTCTAGAAATAATCAAAATGATTTATTTCATGCTGAAAATATGAAGGTTCAGACATCAAAGAAGCACGGCTGTACTGAGACAGCCTTCTGTTATTATTAAAAGCATTATTGTTATTATTATCCTGGAAATACTTTCTGTGTTTTAAAAACAAAGGATTCATTTCATTTTCTAACAAAAGCTGTGTTGATGGTTTCTGTGAGAGAGCGCCGGTTTTCGTTTGTCTCTGATTAGCAACTCCGTAGCGTAGTTGATTATAATTCAGAGGATCGCTTGCAAAATATGTGTTCCCGACAGACGGATTTTTTATTAATTTTATTTCGGGAATTTGTCTCGCACGCTGGTTATTTTCCATCGGATTTTGATTAGGTAAGTTTAAAATTTTTTGAACGTTTTGCACGCGAAGTGTTTTATCATTATCTGCTGGGTTATTGTTTGATATGACTTTTGCTTCATTATTATCCTCATCTTTTTTCATTAATTCCGGTCTGTTTATTTTTCCAGATATTTTAAACTCCTGAGGCCACAACTTTATGTCGAGGTTCTTATTAGAAGGTCCTATATCTCCAACATTGATTTCTTTCCGTTGCATATCAATTTTTGCCGCTTCCATCGCTTTTACGATATTTTCTATTTCTTGTAGACTTAACGCCGGCGCTGTGGATGCCATAATTTCTACTCTATTTTCAATGTTGAAAAGTATTTCGTTGCTTTTCTTTAAATATTCAAACTTGTTTCTATTCGCATTGAGAAATGTTAATGGTGATCTAACGGATCGTTCCCAAAATGATTGAGCTGAATTTTTATTGAAGTATGGATCAGTGTTAAGTTTGTCGTTAGCTTTTTCCATTTCAATGTTGACCTGTTTATTCTGCGCGTCAATGCCTCTTATCATTGTTGCAATTTGTCTGCCTAAGTTTGTATAATATGAATCGTCAGGTTGTTTATCATTGTTTCGATTTGATCTTCGTTTTTCGAATGCATTCAGAGGGGTGTCGTAATATTGATAATAATTTTTATTCCCCTTCGGTTGATAGACTTCAATGCTGTCTAAAGGATTGTATTCGATGGGTGGTAGTAGATCGTTTGTTTTATTTCTTAAATCAACTCGATGTATGAGTTCTGTCATGTACTTGAAATCAACATTCTCAGGTACAGACGCAGGGTCTTCCTGCCACGGATTGTATTGCATGTCGTTATTGTTAACATCAACTGGTATCGTATTGTCTAAGAGAGAAACTTCAGCGTCGTCATTCATAAATGGTGTTTTCTTCATCTTTTTGTGTACTTGGTCTGTCATAACCTTTGGTGGTTTCTTTACTTTCGCTTGAAGTCGCTGTAACTGTTAAAATTATGAATAAATTTGTATTTTCAAAATATATATTATGCCAATGTTTTAATACCGTACAATTTTTTGACGTCCGTTCGGCTTCAATTTATTTAACCTGTGAAGAGTTAAATGTTATTGTTGTTTTTAGATTATTTGATTGATGTTATATTTTATATGTAATGTTTTACCCAAGTTTTATTTGCTGATTTTTAATACGTTGTCCAGGGTTCTTTCTTTTTCTTTGGCGTTGTACTGCTCGACTGGAAGTGAAACAATTTAGATTAAGGAAGACATATTTATCTTTTGATACTTAAAGAAGCTGTTATTTACAGTGCATTTGGTTTAGGTGTCTCTGTCTCTGTTTTAGTTATCTCAGTAGCAGCAGCCTCCGTTTGTCCTGCCTCTGTTTCTGTTTCTTGTGGAACAGTGTCTGTCGTCTCCTCCAATGTAGTTTTTGAGGTATCCATAGATTTTGTTGTGAAGCCGTTAGTGGTCGAAGCTATAGATGTGGTTTCACAGTTATCTGAAAAATATTCATCGTGTTATTATTACATTTAAATTTTTACTAAGGATGAGTTGCTCTTATACGTATTCCTCTTTTATTCACTAACCTGGAATAGGCAGTAATGGAACAACTGGAGGTACTGGAACCATTGGGTACATGGGAACTATAGGTGGCGGCGGTAATCCTAGAGGTGGATAAAACGGTGTATCTACATTTGGCAAAAATATAAAGCTCGGTAAAGGCGGTTTTGGTTTCTTGTTTATCATAACGATCTTTTTATGTCCGTGTTCATTATCAGTTTCGTGAAAGTCGTCTTTCTCGTGGAATTCATCAGACGATACAGATTCTGAACTGGATCCGCTGGAATCGGAGCTTGAACTCGACGATATATCAAATAAACTATCATTCTCATTAATACGCAGTAAGTTCTTCTTCTTCTTATTTCTGCTTCTTTTCCTGTATTTCTTTTTTCTCTTACTCCATTTATTCGTTCGTTTCGGTTTCTTCATCTTGTTATTAGATCCACTACGCCTTGTTAATGTTTCTTTTTGATTTGTATTGTTAACAACTTGGCTTTCTATTGTTTTGAAAAACTGATTATATAACCAGTCGCCCAAGTCGTCGGCATCTTTGGCTATTTCATTGACATGGCTATTTATATTTTTGGCAGTAGTTGTTTCAATATATGATGCATCAGGAGGAGTAATATCAATTTGAACCCTCGTCGGTTCACCGACGTAATGTCGCCTATGGTGTTCCAATAACTTAGAACTATAAGCAAAAAATATAAAAAATAACTATCATTTTATTGGATTCATAACTAATTAAATGAAACTTAACAAATAAGTGTATATTATACATATAATAAAAAAAATTAAGTAGTAAATATAAATACTTAGGTTCGCATATTTTTGTATCTGTATCAAAGTAATATCCCGGATGACAATGACAGCCGATGACGCAGCCCGGTATTTCGTCGATGCAGTATTCGAATCTGCCGTGCTCTCCGCATTCTGAGAGAAAAAAAACACAAAACTATGATTCTTAATTTAAATTTCAAATACTACCTTAAGTTTTTATATGAAGAAATGTTGCCAAGATATCTGGAGCATATTTAAAGAAGCCTTACATCAAATTGGAATGAGCAGTTCCAAATAACAACTTCGATTCAACGCAAAACAAGTATATGAGGAAAATAATAAAACTATTTATTACATACCATACGTCGAGTCCGCTACAACAGAACGTTGTAGTAAAAAATAAGCCAGTATCAAAATCGGTAAGTTCCACATTTGTGTGTTTCTCAAACACGAGAAATATGAAACATCAAATCATTGTTTTAAATATTCAGTCTATTGTAATATTTTTTTAACAATGTATTCACCAAAAATATTTTATGTTGATAAAAACGTTGTATTTCAGTATAAGTAACGTGAAAACTAGGCGATAGGCGATGGAGAACAATAGTTCTGCCTCTTTTGTACTTATTGGTAGTAAAACAATGTTGAACCGCAAAACAAATAAATGATTTATATTTTTTGTGTCTATTTTTTTATAAAAGTATCATTTGGTTTAAATGCTTTGGAAGAAAATATCATTCATGGATATAAATCTTTTATTTTTATTTTTCATTTAAAATATATCAAAATATTTAACACTTGAAAGTTTAATTTCGCTTGTTCGTTTCTACGTATCATCGCCGAGGTCTGGAATCCCTTTTAGGCCTCTGGAAATATTAGAAAATATTTATTACTCTTCTCAATAAGTATTCAAACATTGAATGGTCTAAATAAAGAGCAATTATGTACTAGTCTTTGTACTTTGAGCATTCTTCCGGTAGGACGCATTTGTGTGTTCTGTCGTCTCTAACATATGGTTGAATGCAGATGCATCCCGGCTCGCAGAAGGGGTAGCAGGGATGCAGCCTCTCACGAGGGTTGTCACACGTCACCGCGGCACAACCCGCGAAACACGGCTCGTATCTAACACGCAAATTAGATTTAAATTCATCACTGAGCGGTATGAGAGTATGATTAATAAAGTTTGAATACCTCTCATGTACCCTCTCGCAAGTCATTGTAAACGCTGTTTTTTTATCCGGTTCTTTATCCCTGAAATGTGTCGCATAAATTATTTTTTACTTCATCAAAGGAAATACTTTAATATAAATAAAGTTTAGTTGTAATATTTACGAAAAGGACGGTTGATGTCCGACTTCGGCGCTTCTTATTTTATGCATCAAATTTGCTTTTTCAGTGTCGTCGTAGCGTCTTTGACCTCTATATAAAGACTCGGAGCGGTCCACATCCTGTCTTTCCGCTCCTCCAAAATATTTTGCATCTGGTTCATCTAAATATTTCGGTGCTTCGTGTTCAAATCTCCTTTCGTCCCATTCTTTGTGGTCTTGATCGTATGATTTCAACAGTGCTTTCTTCCTCCAATTTCGTCTTTCATCGACGAAAGAATGTCTCTTCATACCTTCAGGATCGTCATAATCATAAATCCTATTTGCATTACAAATATCGTCTGAAAAAATAAATCAAAACTTTCATCTTAATGTATCGACTAAGTAATTAAAAGGTGAATAAAAACGAATGTATTTGGGAGAGCAATTAAATCAACATTAATTGTTATTTGTAGGGATAACTTATAAATTACCACTTACAAAGTAAAAGTGCCAAAAGTAATAAATTGCGCATTTTATTATCCAATAACCGTTCTGTCCATTATGTCTGTAAATAACTTCAGTTTTCCGCTTTAATTACGACAAATTATTGGACTCCTAATCAGCTCAATTTGCTTGATTGTTTGATAAAAGAACTAAAACGCGGCGGATGTGTTGTTTTACAATCGTAAAGGGCATTCCGATGTTATTCTTAAAGAGAATGTTATGTTTTGAAAGTCATAAAACAGGTTTAATCTTTGTATTTCTCATTTGCTTTTATATACTGCTTTGGTAGGTAAATATATATTTATGTTATAAGAATTAAAGGAATTTGAAATGAAAGCACAATTCTATGTTCATAATAATGTTATTATTTTATCATATACTTTTGGCAGGTATTGTTTGAGTGTCACTCAGTAAAGTTTTTCTTGGTTGTAATGCTTTTATAGGTGGCGGGGCGATCACAATGTTGAAATAATTCCCCATTCTTGATACTTCAGCTGCTCGTCTGAAATCCTCCACGTGACTCATGCTAGCATCGGTGTCACTTATCTCTTGTAAATTATCCCGTTTAATGTGACTCCTTGGTAGTCTTCCAACCATCTTCGGTGCTGGGTTCCCTGGCTGACCAGATCTCTTACTAGGTACGGGAATACCCATTTGTGTCCTGAAATAAATTTGTAAGAAATACAGTTTAATAAAGTTGAAACGATTAAACTGGGCTTCTATTTCTTATTTAAAAGTAAATGAATGTTAAATAGTTAAGTAAATATTAATGAATTCATTTATTTTTATTTTTTTATTTATTTATTAAGTTTGTGCTGTTATGAAAGGTCAGTTACGTTTATGATAAAATCATGTTGTAAATCGTAAATACTCTTATATTATAAGGAAAAACACATGAATTCATAAATCTCTTCAAGTCTGTGTCCTTTCAAACAACACCTATACAATGTTCAATTATAGTTGTTGAATTTTTACACGAAAACGTTTCCAAAACTTTTAAACATCGCCTGTAAATATCGAAGTAGAGGATCAAAAACATACGGTGAACAATCCTGCGGCAGAACGCACTGGTGGGTGCGATCGTCACGGACGTAAGGCTCCTCGCACACGCAGCCAGGCTCACAGTACGGGTAGCAGGGACGGAGGTGGTTACGAGGGTTGTCACAGGAGATCTCGGCACAGCCTCCAAAACACGGCTCGTAAATCTCATTTGGCCAATAACATGCTAAATACAATAGAACTAACTGTTTATATTTATGGACCAAATAAATTTAGTTAATCAATCTATGTAAATTTTTTTAAATAAAATCTTGAAGTTATATGCTGAACATTACTTACAATAAAGTTGGTGCGAAATTTTTAAATTAGTTTTAATTTACTTTAAGATAACCTAAAACATATTTAAAGTGTTTAAACAATAGCGGACCGTCCGTTCTAAAACGTGAGAGGTACACTTAATAAATCTTAGAGGAGGTAGCAATCCTTAAGTTCTGTGTGGTAGTTTTCACAGATCCATTACAGCTCCCTCGTGGCTATTGATGGTATAGACTAACCACAATTCTATCCCCATTCCTTTAAAAAACTCTGATCCACATCTCATCGACCCGATTTATACACTCGATGTTAATTTATATTAAAAACTTCAATTTTACCTTTGGCTATTTTATCTTCGTCCCTACAATCACATATTAACGGAGAAGTTACAAGCACAAAATATATGTACGCTTTCATGTTATATGATTTCAGAACTGATTTTAGATTTCAGAGCACGTATTATTAAACGGCGTGTTAATAAAAAGTGAATTTAAATTTGTATTTAGTAAGGATGAAAATCGTTTGATGCTCGTCGTAATTAGGATGCGATCTGTTTTGCGGTAGGATGAGGCTGTCATTGCAGCTAGAAGGTGTTTTGTAAACAGGCTAGGGCCGGTTAAGCCATGCTTGATTGAATTATAGCTCGTGTACCTGTTCCTGGAGAGGTCACGTGCCCCAAATACTCCGTTATTATTAATATAATTTAGTAGCGAAATTTATAACACGATATGTTAGTATAAACATTTTGAGCATAAATTAACGTTGAAAATTTCCTGCGAAACTTGAGTTTAAAGTTAGAATATTAATTAAGTAGTTTTCACCCATATATATTATGTATGATTGAAACGGGATGAAGTTAAGGTTTTAATTTAATCATCGTATTGAGCAGACAGAAAGCGAAAACGCAATAAAAATATATATTTTTTATAAGATTATCTAATAAACATTTTATTTTTGCAATACATATATGTTTTATTCGGTAACAAATATTTATTAGGTATGTGTTGTTCAGTGATGCGAGCGAGCAATATTTTACGAACCTTATGGCGCCGGGTCGGACCGTGTCAAAAAAAACGCGACACATGTTAAATCATAAATGGTACATTTTATTCATTTTCTTTTAAAAGTTTCTATAAAATATAATATATTAGAATTAATGTATCTATAATAAACCGAAAGAATTGTTACTTATAAATAAATTAAAAACCTTAGATATCATAAATAACATATTATAATGGCACTAGGTATATTAACTTATTCCTTTGATACGTAACACTATGTTTCTCTAGATAATTGACCTTGTGTTCAATATTTAATTACTAGATCGTGTAAAGTGTCTTATAGCATATTAATTTCTGTATTCAGTGAGACGTGTTTATTATAAATAACAATATATTATTATTTGTTCAACAAATATATGTATATTTTCAACTTTAACTATTTAATAATATATTTTATTTAAGACGTACTTATTTCAAACTCTTTCCTAATATATAAATGTGGAATAAAGTGATAAATGTTCGTTGTATCCTAACAAACAGCTAACTAAAGTTGTTCTCGTAAAGTTTTGTATCGGCTCGTGTTATTGTTAACAGGGCGTTTTATGTAGCTGCGGATATTGAAGAGTTTTATATAAACGACGCGGAAGGAAAATCCGTCTCAGGAACATCGCCCTTCATAAAATAAGATTGCGTGTGATATTTTATTGCACGTTTTTAGTAAACCGTGTCTCATGAACTTCTGCTATTACACATATCACATAGTGAATCGAGAATGTCGTTACAGTTTTGTATCGTCTTTTATTAAGTCAAAAGACTGCTGAATTATAGAAAATATTTTTAGAATTTTTCATAGGTAGGTACATACATATTGATGTCAATGATTTATAATACATATATATTAATTTTCTTTGAGATAATTTTCGTATGATACAAAAGGCAGATAAAAATATATACATACATATCTGTACCTAGTCTTGCTATTTACGTGAGTAAATTCTCACCGTGTGATTCTCAGTTATTTGTGGTATCTTGTGCTCCGGTTGATTTGAAAGCTTTT
>DVQO01000645.1:0-14354 GCA_018231785.1 Danaus gilippus | reverse complement strand
AGGACATATCATCATTTGGGCAGAGATCACACTAATCTATCATGTGGCATTTCGTTCTACAGTTAGTAATGACAAAAATGGTCTTGTTGCATCAACCACTTTTAAGCGTAGGACCGGGATAACATACCAAGCAACTTGTAGGATAATATTATTGTTAAATGATATAAATATTAACTATGTAAATTAAAAAAAAAATTGCTGGTTCGTAATCACTTGCGATGACCTCGTTATCGATACATGTTGAAAGGAGGACTCGTCGATCAAACCATACATTTTGTAGGACAATTTTTTTTTTGAATAATTTAGATTATTATTATAAGATTTAACATAAATAAATCCAGTTAGCTATAAATTTTGGAAAATTATCAAATCAACATATTTTATCTCTGCTAGCTAAGTTAGCTACCACTATCAAGAAATATCGCAAAGGAAAAAGTTGGGCGTCTCGATGAAACGAAGCTACTCACGGAAAACTAGCTTGTTAGTAATTAAGTGCAAAAAAGAGCCATGGATCCCGGACTATAACGTTCAAGTTAGTCAAATTAAACTTAACTAATCCACATAATTCCAGTTATTTAGACCCGGACCCTCACATTTTACTGGCAGACATGAGGAACGCTAAATCAAAATGGCATGAGAAATATGCAAAGCTGACAGAATCTATTGGTGAGGTGATTGAAAACTTCAGTCTGGTCAGGTTCTACCCTCTCAATATCAAGAATGAAGAGAGCATAGACAACATTCTCTTGACCATAGACAATATTATACAGTACGGAGAGGATGCTGACGTCAAAATAAGAGACTTTGATGAACCAGACCCTGACGATGTCGACTAATTGTGAAACTTTAGTATGACAAGATAATAATATCAAATATTGTGTTTCTATTAGAAATATAGAATCAATATGAATATGACTTTTACTCTTTAAAACCACACTACCTTACAAAAATTGTGATACTTACTTTAAAAATATTTTTTTAATATTTCAAATTCAAAGTATTGAATATGTCTTAATTATAAAAAATCTGAATATATATTATCTGGAGTATTGGTACAATGTCATAATTAGGGTTGCTCATGCAGCAAAGATTACCATTTAGTTCAAAGTGTAACAAACTAGTACATTTTTCTTAACAATACAAATATTTGCCCTGCAGATTAATCTTCATAAATTACATACAAATTTACTGCTAACAGTATGAATATTGACTATAACTGAAAATTATTGGAGTTAGTTATTCAAAATAAAATGAATTGTACATTTCAAAAACCTTTATTATATGCATCATTCAAAGACAATAATAAAACAAATTTCGTACATAATATCCTAAACTTAACGTGCCACTTATATTTGTAAGCAATGAAATATTACTTACAATAATATTAGCTAATACTTATTCAAGATTATCAAGAAACAAGGTTTTTGTGTGATCAGTGTTGTATAATTTGTGTTATGTATAATTTAAGTGTTGTTAATATGATTATTCAAAAATATGATTTTGTTCAAAAATAATACATGATAAATGAATGATTAGTTCATTCCCAAAGAGGGTTGATGTCAGGCAGGCGGCCGGTCGTAAAAAACAATTAGCCAAAACTATTAACAACATGTAAGGCAGACCCTGGATAAAGCTGGGAAATTGCCAGGTAGAAGAAGTTCTGAAATACTACATAATTGTAGTGGCTATTATATGAAAATTAACATTTTTTCATGCAGAAATAATCTATTCCTTCAAGAGAATTATAAAACATTTAAAATTCAGTTCAATATCTTAAACATATGTATTACAAAAGGACATTTAGATAGGTTGACATGTTATTGCCTATTTTTAATATGCATTAATCCTTACACTGATACATTGGATTATCTCAAAGATTCAACCGACTTATAACGAGGCAATGTCTTACAATAATTGTCACTTTTAATGTAGTTTAAAGTTAACTATTAACAACCATACCTTAAATATTTAATATTTTTTCTATTGTAAACATTATTTATGATGTCTTGTAATCTGTTATACTGAACACATACATCTGACATCCGAACTGTATCAGGGCTCCGTGTGGTAACAGCGCCGAGCCCTCCCAGGCGCCGCCCTCGCCTGGAGTTGCGCCCTTCAGCGAACAGGAGCACCCGCCGCTGGATGTTGCCTCCGTCAGTGGACCGGAAATGCTAATATTGATAACAATTACTCAACCTGATATGATAACTATCATATTTATATAACTGCCCTTGCTTTAGAATATTATAATTGATAGTTGATCGTTATTTTTTAATGATTAAACTATATTATGTAGTATTAGCTTTCTATATTATGTAGTACAACTTCGCCCGCGTGGAGTCCGGTTATATCACGTTTCCAAGAGAACCTTTCAGTGAGTCAATATATAGGTGGAAATCTCTTTTATATTTATGTATATAGTATGTATGTATGTATATTGTACCGTGTCATTCTCCCCCTCCTCCCCCTCACTATCTCCCTTAGAGCCTCCGTCCTATCATCATCCTCGTCAGCTCCTCGTGTCTGTGACACGTCCGTAGCGTACAGCACACCGTTCACTCGCGTGCCCCACTCAGAGTAGTTGATCAGCTCGAAGTGACCCGTCACCTTTAACGAATACCATCACTATAATGATGCACTGTATGTATGTGTGTGTCTGTGTGTGTGTGTCTGTGTGTGTGTGTGTCACCTCACCTCGTCGCTGAAGATCCTCGCATGTATCTCGGACACCTTGCAGCACACGGGGTCCAGCCGCAGGTCACAGCCGCTGTCCACGCCCGCCACCAGCGACGAGCCGCGCATAGCGACCGTGGAGGTCAGCGTCGAGTTACCTTCACCGCTGATCACACACACATATATACATACATCATAGGCGATGGCATACATAAAACTTATATATCGAACACTCACTCTAACGACTTCACCTGACACAGAACAGCCCTGACCAGTGAGTTGGCGAGCTCGTCGCGTGGGGCGGGCGCGGGGGGCGGGGCGGGAGCGGAGCCCCACACGAGCCGTGCGATCCGGTCCCTGTCCTCTCTAGCTAGCAGGTCGGACGGCAGCGGGACCGTCTTCACACCTAGTTTAGCCAGCGAGGCTCGGGAGGCGGAGCTTAGAGCGACGGCAGCTCTGCCAACCTGACCGGGGGGAGGGAAGTGACGCCAGCGACCGGACACTGTCTCACCAGCAGCTATCTGAGGAATAGCAGCATAATGTAACGTAACAAGTGACGTCACTAAATAGATTCATCTTCATGTATTCACTGGACATGAATTATTTGACTATATGATGGAGTGTCCACATTCATATATGGACTTTTCAAAAGCCTGATATGAGCTATGAGTAACGAAAGAAAAATGACGCCAAGTTATATACATATAAAAAGCACTTTAATATGATTGGACTAATATTGTGTAATATTCTAGAAGGACAGATCTTAGATGGAAAAGATTCCTAGCATTTACGAAAACACGTTTCTGGTAGCGACAACAAACAATAAATATATATATATATATATATATATATATATGACGATAAATCTTACGTTCAATGTAAAATACCCGAACTAATTTAATTACATATTTGGTAATTTGTTTTAAGTGTGATAGAACAAATGTTAACTAACACTATCACTAGGACTTAAACTGAACTGGCATTCGGTAGTAACAACATTTTTGGACAGAGGCGAAGTCCCCTTTTTAGGGGTTGGTGCTTAAGAGATTTTGGCAAAGTGGGCAAAAAGAGGATTGTTTATTGCAAAATCTCTTAGTACAACCCTAGTAAGTTCCAAATAGTTATCGTTCTACCTGCTGCAACCTCTGCCAGGCCAGCAGTTTCACCAGCCGATCATCGATCTGTTCGAGCTGTTCCTCAACAGCATCCAGCAGGTCCTTCACTCCCTCCTCCTCCTTCAGCTGCAGCTTCTCCAGCTTCATTCTCTTATTAGCTCCAACCTCTGAAGAAACCTTCCGCTTCCGCACCGTAATCTTCTCCAGGTCGGAGTCAATGTCGCTAGTGTCTGACGCGTTATTCTTTTCAATCTGGAAAATATGAGTGAGATTTTAATTTAAGTTATGAAAATTCAGTCATGAGTTAGTCCAGGTTTAGTACAATTTCATATTTCATCAATATAAATAGTTAGGGAGAGATGAGCTTCGACGGTGGAGGCGAGCATTTAACGTGTTAACCCCTTAAACCTACACCTGGGTCACAAGTCCCAGGCACTGTTGACGCTCCTCTCCCTACAACGATGGACCCGACACCCGCACGGTGAATACATGGAATGCTAGGAGTTTTCTTCTCTGTATTCTATAGTCATAAACGTAAATCTATTTATATTATACTATTTCCGTCACCTTCTGACTGTCTTCTATTTCCTTGAGATCCTCGTCGGCGTCCTCATTAGTGGCGCCCTTCAGTTTGGGCGAGTCCAGAGGGCATTCACCCCCGCTGTACTGTGGACAGCTCATGTTCATACATATCTTGTAAGGCTCCTCGTCTTCAGAGTCACAGTAGTCGCCGCCAGCTTTGAGGTTCCTTATCACTGTCATTAAAAAAAATACAAGTTTGTATGAATACCTGGACATTTCCCTCATATATATATATTTTTTTAACTTAACATGCTCTAAAGAGATAAACCAAATACATATTTGTACTATAATAAGTTATACACCAGAGCACATCATAACTTGTTAAACTTCGAACAATTCCATATATAGTCGGGGATAGTGCAAATCAGCTTAACTACCACTGTTTAATTCCGCGTATCTACATTTGAATTAGATTATCAGAAGAAAGTTTGAGCTGAAATATTCTCCATATTAACGATTTTTAAGGTAATTAATTCAAAATTAGTAATAAATTAAACGCTAAATAATTACTAATTGTAAAAAAAATTACGTTAATTAACTAATTAGCTCAAACTTTATATATATATGTAATAATAAGATCAATATGAGATAGTTATTTCTCTATCATGTCTAACCATTAGTGCATCGTACATAATCCCTCCTAGATGGCAGCAGAGGCGGCGGTCGACTGTAGTGAGCTCTCACCATACTGGGCACAACGACCCTACCACGACTGGACAACGGCACCTTTATACTGGTGTATAGAGCAATAACAATCAATATATTTATCTAAAACACATGGAAATGTTAAAATTACACTTAGGGTGATCAAAAGTATGTACATAACTTACTGAAAGTCAATAAAACAGAGAAAGAGACACAGAAAGAGAGAGAGAGAGCAAATACCAACCATAAACCCTTAGATAGCAAACAAATTCCTATAGAATTGTTAAATCTAAATATATTCTTGATATTTTATTTAAAATTACAATCTATAAGCTATTGACCACAATCCTATTATAATCCTGTCATTATGTACTGACCTAAGAGTCATAGTTGGGCCAATAATCATTGACTATACAAACATATCTCAGTATAAACCACAATTTTATTACAGTCCTGACATTACATACTGACCTAAAAGTGTTATAGAACCACTAGAGTCATAGAATATACAACTATATCTCACCGGAATGCCGGTCTGTTTGTCCTCGCTCGTCGTATAAAGGCGCATTTAATGGCGTCTTGATCCACGGGCTCGCTGAATTTATCCCACAACGCCGCACGCTCGGTCGCTGATATTGAACTGACAAGCTTCCAATCCTTAAAAATTATAATAACACATAATAAATGTATATATTCACAGAATATACATAATATTTGTAGTAAATAAAGTCTTTATATACTCACTATATACTGTTCAACATGATTGGGACACATCCACCTCCCTGTGGGTAACGCTGTTAATGGAGGATCGAGACAGTCCTGGAAGATTATGATAAATAAGTTAATGCAGTGTTTCCCAAAGTGAGTTACAATGCTCCATAGAGGGCGCTGAAGCTTCTAGAGGGCGTATGTAAAACACCTTGATAAAAATAAGGGTGTCGGTTAGAGGCCTGGGAGGTGATTTGTTATTTCATTTGCTAGGCTAAGTTATAGTCATTTTAAGTATCTTAAAAATGTGGGCGCAAAGTGGCAGAATACAAAATAAGTTTGAGAATCTCTGAATTAGTATAAACAGTTCATAAATAAACTTGTTAATGATCCATTAGTCTAATTAACTAATTACCATTGATGTACACAAAAATATGTTAAAAATATCATTGATCTAAGCATGAATCGATTGCAAATCTATAAAATTCGTTCAATACATCTAAGCCCATGATTGCTTCATTTTAATACAATACAAGTATTGTACCTGGTGGAATAATAACGGGCAGTAATCACACTGCAGCAGTGGCGCCATCTTGCATGTCCCGCGACAAACGAAACACGATCTAGCTGGCAGCGGCACACAGCCCCATGCATCCACAGACACTATACCATTCGATGATTTACCATCTGTATGAACATACAGAAAGATAGTCAAAATATATATACATATACAAAACACATACAATGAGACCTAAGGGTCGGGAGTATTCATTTAAATGAAATCAATATTATTCGGAATACAACTCGTTTTTATTATCTTATAACTACATAATATCGACCTTTCGGTTACTTCGCAGCAACCGTGATCGCATAGACGAGAAATGAATGAAGTTGCTGCAAAAGTAACTTAAAAGTCTGGAGTATGTAGTTTAAGTAATAAAATACGCGTAGTGAACCGATTAATATTAGTTCTATTTAACATTCAAATATATATGTAAGATTGGTTTATATTTGACAGCTTCTTAGATGAAATATCAATGTACCTTTCTCGGTGCCGGGAAAGTTACATGGGATCCTCATTTCTCTCGGCAGTTCAAACTGTTTAGGATTCATGACCTTTGCTGCTTTGACAAGTATCTCCATCGGTGTTAACTGTTTCCCTGGCTGTGACTCCTTCTCTTTCTCTTTCACTTCTTCAACTTCCTTCTCTTTAGTGTCATCTTTGCCTTTCTTCTTATTGAGCGAGTTTGTACGACTGTTACGAAGTGATCTGAAGGAATATCGTTTATGAAGACACATTTAAACACACACAGAGTGTGAAACACAATAATGAATTGCATCTTTCTATATAGGCACTTTCACATTACAACAATCAACATTTTCATCATACACATTAAATTATTGAAGATTTAAATTTTACACTAATCAGAATACATACAATATTACAAATCCAACAAGACTATAAATAAACACAAAACAATAGCACTAAATTCAATATTTGATCCTAACATAATATCCAAATGTGTCCTAATAATAATTAGCATAGATATATATACCTAGATTTCTTTTCCCCATCATTCTTATCTGTTGGTGACTGCACCCTATTAGAGCGTATGACACCCTTCTCGTCACCGGCCTTACACTCTCGACACAACCATGAACCAGCGGGTATATCATCTTCCTCAAGTGGCGGATCACTGGAAATTGATGCCATATCTTTAGAGGTTAATGAAAAATTAATTTTAATAATATTAATATACATAAATAATGTAGTTTTGTAAAGGTTCAGCTTCAATAGCATAAAAATAATACTTCTGATGAAGGTAAAATGTTCTAAACTTAATGTGTAAATATGATTAATTCAATACATTGTAATATATGTGCAACAATATGAATTTCTTTGACCAAATCTATACAAGTATTTACAGAACAGAATTTAAGAACATTTTTAAAAATTTTCTTCTAAAATGTTGTTTTAATATATACATAAGTAATATACATACTATAGTACAGAACAGTTGTAAATTGCCATAACTATGGGAGCAACAATCATTAAATAGATTTCTCAGAACATGGATACTGAAAATATTAGGAGCTATGAACTAAAATGGATATTAATAATTGGAGTATTAGGAACAGGATGTGTCCTAAAGGTTATATTTTTATATCCATAAATGACTTTAAGAATGTGTTTATCAAAACTAAGACTAGAATATAAATACTTAATGACTTATGAATATATAGACAATAAAAGTGAGGAAAGGAAGTCATACTACTTAACTAGTATGTTCTTTAAGGTTGTTAATATTAAGGTTGTGTTTTTTAAATAATCTTTCAGTAATTGAAGTATTACTTTGTTTTAATATGTACAATTAATTCAACTCACTAGCAGCCAAGATGGAAGCTAGCCGGGCAACGGTCACAACAAATCAAATCGCCACCTTCACCACACGCGTCGCACGAGTCATGGTTGTGGCCTTTACCGGGCCGCTTGTAATATGGATGCTGAGGTTTCTTAGGTTTCGAACCATTTAAATCTTCATCAGGCGGCTTTATTAGTGCTCTTATAAGCTAAAAACGATAAAAAAAAGAGAAATATCTCATTACTCTTGTCAAACTTTTATGCTTGAAAACATTTAAATTTGATAGACGAGTGTTTACCGGCATAAGTCCGCCAGATGTATCAAGATCATAGCTAACGTTGGACATCGTGTTTGCGCATACAACAATATATATATACAATAAAAGTTTAGCCTGAAGCAAAAAACTTCAAACTTAGATTAATCTTAAATATATTCAATATTAATGTTAATAGTCACGGGATAAAACTTCAAACTACAGTCAAAGGAGACTGTACATTTTTTATTATATATCGCATTAAAAAACATAAAATAAAACTTATTTAACTAGAACTTCACAATACAGAAAATGGCCGCAAACCGCGACATTAAATGCCGTCAACAGCCAAACAATTTGGTAACTTGACTTTGACAATTTAATAAGACAAGCCACAATAATGCACAGATAATATATAAGTTCGGATAAGAAGTTAGTCTTTATATATCTAACGGCTGTGAACAATGTTTTCAACGACAGTAGACAACAACTTGTGTCGTCATGAAAAAGTTATAAAATTTTATTGGAAACTATTTTGTATCGTTATACTACATATATTAAAGGTGTTAGAATAAACAAAATAGAACTTTTCTATATTTATATACACATCTAACCAATTAAATCGCAGTTTGATCGTTAAACTAGTTGGAAGTTACTCACTATTTTTGGTAAATAGAAAAATAGAGATACATGATAATGTTGCAAGAACTGAAAATTGTTAGAGAATTGAGGTTTCAGTACTATTGAAATTCACGGGGCTTTGGCAGTCAGATCTTTCCCTGGCGTTTAAGTTCGTGAACTCATTAGTGTCCTTGAAAATCTACATAATACACCGAACTAAAATCAGATACTTAAACACAGAAGATAAGCTTATTATTTAACATTTAAACCTTTGTTCATAGCTTTCGTTATTTAACGTAAAACAATTAATTCAATGGATGATCTGAAATAAGCTTACAGCTTGAGACCTTTTTTAATATCTTGTAAGAGTTCTCCAACAATCTCGGCGCGAGTTTGGTACGAAAACGAATTGAACCGAAAGTTAGAAAAATACTTTGTTCTAACTCCGAATTTATTAACTCAAACGACAAATCCGATTAATTTTACAATTTATTTATTTACGGATTAAGAAACTTCTAACGGACAAGAAAAAAGCCGCTCGTTGAAATAAAAATAGAATTGATTATACTTTTTGAATATTATTTATGATTATATCAAACAGGTGCTGATACCAAAAAATCACAAATGTAACATATACCTACGGCAAATAATTCTAATATTTTTGAAATTTTATTACTTAGGGTTTAATATGTTCAGTGAATTAGGTCCTAATAAAAACGAAAATATTAAAGATATCATGCTGTATATTGTGTGCCTTTGACCTTATGATTTTTATAAACAGACGTGTCTAGCTAAATCTAAAACTACGATAAATAGTAAAAAATTTGCAAAGGAATTTGAAGTCCACTTATTATTTGTAATCCGTTACTTTGAGTACGGTTTAAAAGACAGATTTTTATTATTGCCAACTTGTCACAGTCGACAATCAGTCGGAATTTTGATAGTGATAATATATTATGACAATTAAAATAATTTTAAACAGGATATTCTTCGCAATAATTTTATAAGAAGCACATTATTACGTGATCTTAGATATATTATTATAATCAGTATTTAGTATCGCATTAATTTTTTATTTATTCAACATAGAAAATTCTCCAAAATTCGTAACAAAACTGAATTAAGTCTGTAAATATTCTTATAGTCCTTCAGAAAAGTTATCCCAAGACTGTTGTCCACAACACAAGTTCATAGTAATCATTATTGCAAAAATTTCTAAATATACTATATTATATTATCACTATGAAAATTCATTAATTTTTCAATAATAAAAAAATTGCAGCTTTAATTTTCGACATCGGTCTCACATTCCTTTGTTTAAATTTCGATATATTTACAAAAGATACACAATAAAAACACAAAGCTAAGAACAAAAAACATACAAGAGCGATATGGAAATTTAGAAACATATCCCTATTTATTCACTGTAAAATTGAAAAAATATTTTTCCCGGGTACGAAATATTCTCATTAATTTAAAAAATGTACTTGATTTATCGTCTTCAATAATTTATTATTTATCTACCTTCGTGTTTGTATTGTGTATACTAAAAAAATCAAATGCACAAAAATGTATTCTCACTACAAAACCCATTTGTTGTCTAGTTTGAATGATAGACAAATTGCATCCTAGGTATTAGACGAGAATCATAGTACGATCTAATTTTTCACCACACTAGGTTTTCTGATACTTATTCTACTAACCCTTTGAATGCGGGAGCATGATCTCGCTCCGTCCATCTAGCTGCTGACGATTTTAATTGAAGCGGGTATTCGGCTACGATTGACCAAATTTTACGTCCTTGGCGTTAAGGAATTCTTGCACGGTAGACGTATAATACGTCTCATCACATTCTGCCTTCAGACGCGCAGTCTCCGAAACTTTTATTGACCAGATGTCAAAGGCGAGGTTACCATAAACAAAATCAATTTTATTTGTAAACAAGGAGGTAGTTGTGTTTTTTGTAAGAATAAAATGTAACTGTTTCTTTGGATTCTATATATTAGTATAAATTTATATTAAAATTAGTGGTCTAATAAAATAATTGTTTTTTTAAAAACCTTTGTTTTGGGTGATTATAAATAATATATTTTTTAAGTATTTATAGTTTTGAAACTCAACTTTATTAGTTGTTTAAACATTCTATTGGAATTAAAATGAGAAACGTAATGAAAAATGTTTGATCAATATTTGTATCTAGTATAAGGACTTCATTTACTTTATTTATAAACTTTCTCACAATTTTATAATTTTTAATAAATTTAGAAAACTTTAAAACACATCTAAATATTTTAATAAACTTAACGAAATCAGCTTTGGCCAATTTCTCACTATACATTACCTTCAAGATTCCTCATACATTTAAGTTAATAATTCCATATTTTAAAGAGTATATATGACAGCGGATATTTATCATGTACTTTTATCCGCATTAGCTTAGGATGCGTTTATATGCAAAAATATATTTTTTACATAACAATAAACTTAAACAAAATAAAAAATACACACACATAAACAACATAATAATTAGCACAATATAATAATATTGTTTCATTGTACATATTTCATATGTAGGCATATAATACTCACTTTATATTTTACCACTAGCAACATTATCCAAAACAACTATATCACCCTTTACAAGTTCTTATTGATCTGAGCTAATTTCACACCCAACCGATCATATTGCTAATTTGAAATTTTAGTATGAATTATTAATGAATAAATGTATTTAGTTAAATATATCATTACTATTAAAGCCTAAATATTAAATGATTTATTTTATTTTTAATGCATAAATTTATTGGTCCATTTTAATATGTAGTTGAACCTCTTTGCTTACTTTTTTAAAATTACATTTTTTTTTAATATATTCTTTGTACATGGATAATGTAACTGACCAATTTGTGAAAAGTTTTTACATAAAAGGTTTAATACGGTAGTTGAAAGAGTAAGTACGCTAGATATACGATGAAAAATTAATTAAAAAAAAACTGGTGTTTTGATTTATATTGCTTAAAACTATTGTAAATTATTAAGCCGCATACTAAAAATATATTATGTTTTATAGAAGAAGTTATATATTTCCATTATAGTTTTTTTTATTTAAAACACTAAAAATATAAAGGTAAGTACTTATAACTATTCATTGTTTCTCACACGAAAGGTTTGTAGCAATATTTGTAAGATATAAATAAAATGAATAGATTTAATCTTACTTTTTTAAAAAGGGCGACATTGATAAATAATTCAAAATGTTGTATTTATTACGAAATATGACCAAATTTTAAAATACTTATAACTTTTTAGACGACAAAATTAAATTCATTAGAAACGAAACAAACAATTTGAAAACTATAGTCGAATTTTAATTCAAGAGTTTTTTAAGTAGAACAAAACTCCAACACATTAACGGGTTACAAAACTAATACAAATTATAAAATTCTTTGCGTATATGGTAAAGAAAACACAATAAAAAACCAATAAAATGCCCAAGAAAAACAAAAGAGAGCGTTCTTCAATACAAGTTGTTACTGATCATTTTTTTTTTGACTCATTATTGTAATATGTTTTTGGTGGGAACTAATTTTCCTAATAATAAAAGAAAAAGGGATTAAAAATAAAATACTCCATCACAATTTTTAGGTCACAATATTTACGTAGATTTAAGAGATTTTTTAATAGTAGGTATAATTCTTAGTAAATCACACTTCAATAATTACGATATAATTACTATTATGGTTTAAGGAAGACAATGAAATTGGTTGTTTATTAACACAACTATAAAAATATAAAATAAATAATTGATAGGACTTTCTTTACCCAAAACGATTATCATACAAAATCGAACGATTACTTAGCAGTATTTCTAAAATCGATATTTTTCTTAAATCAAATTCGTTTAGGTAAACTATTATATTAACGATTATTATGTATAATTATTAGTAAGTTTAAAATCGTTTTATTGTGTAAATACAGTACAATAACTGCTACCTATTGAAGCAATCTGGACTGATTGACTTAACTCATTATGTATTCGAAAAATATTAATATTAATAAAAAGAAAGAAGAAATAATCATACATGATACAATCATAATAACTAACGCCGTCATTTTTGAAAATTTTAGTAATAGCCCTGTCATTTTGTATCACAATTAAGTTTTTGTTGTTCGTGTTTTAATTTGTATATTTCGACGAAATGTGTTCTATTTGTATAAAGTTACTCCTTTGTTTGAAGATTTAATTAATTCAAATAATGCCTTGAAATTGAAGTAGCTATGCATTTGCGTACGATCTGAGTGTTGAAAACATCCGCTCTCCTACAGGCCGCATTCGACGCAACATTGTAAGAAATCCTGTTTATCGTTATTTTCTATATTAACTAAACTTTCTAGATAAGCAATAACATAATAACGAGTAATATAATACAAAGTATGTACCAATGCTTTGAACATACTTGTCCTATTGGCTTCGCTATAAAAAGGTAACGTTTAATTTAAGCTGAGCTTTACATTTGTGTGAGTGCCCACGGATAGTGTAAGTGTGATGTAAAATTTTTGAATGTAACGTCTTTTCTAGTTTTGAACCGGTTTATTCTGCTTTTACTCCGCCCCGCACCTTCCTCACTTCACCCTTTGTACTGATACCAAAGTCAAATGTGGAAAACGCAATTTCAAGTGAAGAAGAATTTGTATTGTTTTTTCAAAATTTTATTAATTAGTAAAAAAAAAACATAATATTCATAATAATTTCATCTGGCCTTTTACAAGTTTTGCTTATTTTATGTATCTATTTAAAACATAATGAAATTGATTTCTAAAAGTTTTTTGTCTAATTCTACTTTTACTTTCACTCACACAAATGCAAAGCTCAGCTTAAGTCTAACGGACTATAATTATCTGAAAGATACCCAAAAAAAATTATATATATTTTTTTTACATACTAAACAGTAAATTACTGTGTATAAACTATAAGCAATAGGTAGATACTAGTAATTTTATGTAACAGAAATACGAATTATAAAAAAACACCTTTTCATTAGGAAACTATAACACAACATATTAAGAAAAAGATAAAAAACGCAAATTTGAAAATCATTGACCTTGAACGATAATTTGACACACAGATAAATAATACAATTTATCACTTTATGTTGATCAAAATAATAACAGAACGTCCAATTGCGTTGCGTATTTTTTTTTTAAGTTAATTTATTAAATCTAGAAACTAAAAACTGTAGTAGTTCCTTTAAAAATTTACTATATAGTAAGATGTTTGGATAATTTTTTTAAAAATATAACTAGCGTTCTTCAAAAAATCTACTATATATTATATAAAAGTCGTGTTAGTTACTCCACTTATAACTCAAGAACGGCTGAACCAATTTAGCT
>DVQO01000644.1:0-14356 GCA_018231785.1 Danaus gilippus | reverse complement strand
CCCGCGATCTCCGCAACGAGAGGCGGGCCCCTTAACCACTAGGCCACCACTGACTCATTTTCATGTGTATCATACCAATATTTTAGGCTTCGGTGAGATTTCATATCAACTGCAAAAGTTAATGAATACCATGAACGTCTTTTAAATACGTATTATCTTTAAAATACATCAGGAACTGTTGTAAACGATAGGAAGATATATGCTAAAAATATTTGCGGAAACACCTCTCAATATTCTTAAATTATAATCTTGATTTTTATAAAACACAATCAAGATATTAGTTTTAGATAGCCGTTGTTGTAGTTGTATGCCTTTTTCTAATCTATTTCACTTTCCAACCCTCCAACTGTCTCTGCGGAAAAAAATCAATTCAATTCCCCTCAGGATGGAACTGCAAATAAACATACATAGAAAACAATAGAGCTACATATATTTGCCCTGTCATCTTTATAATGTA
Organism: Danaus gilippus; assembly: GCA_018231785.1. Classification (NCBI taxonomy): domain Eukaryota; kingdom Metazoa; phylum Arthropoda; class Insecta; order Lepidoptera; family Nymphalidae; genus Danaus; species Danaus gilippus. Next base: position 13,899 of record DVQO01000644.1, on the reverse strand, counting down.
TTACTAAATACATTAAGAGATACAAAACGATAATGATAAATTTAATCATACAACACATTGTAGACCTAGGTCCAACAAAACCAGGGTCACGATGTCAGATTAAACAAAAATACTTGTATCTACAATGGAAATGGGGATGTTGTCACTTGTATGTAGGATTTTTTTAATTGATCCAGTGAAATGTTGACACTTTTTGTTTTGTTTGTGTTGTTTGAGTTACGGGAACATTAATACGGTTGGGTTTAGATTCGGTACAAAAAATATATTATATCAAAATCTAAACATCGTTTTGATTTGAATAATTAGTAGTATCATTCGTACTGACGGCCATTCTATCATGACGCCAAAGAAATATTGCCTGTGACTAATACAAATGTTTCCACAAATTTGTTCATCCTAATACAACTAGTCACCTAGTTTACGGTAATTTAGGGAGTTCTTACATAATATATATAATAATTATTATTAATAGTACAATTATTTTTTAATCGGAATAAATGAATAATTTATGCTATAGAATCAATTTAATAATTATGTATTTGTTTTCCAATAATCCTTTGTAAATTGAGATGTGGGGTCTCACTACCTCGAACGATTTATCATCACACGAAAGTAGCTCTTACTACCGATGGACGGTAATTCTACAGATAGCAAAGTCATAAAATCCGTATCTGATTTTCTAATAGAAACTTTATGTTCCAGAATTTAAAAACGATACACTCACTAACGTCCACCCTTAAATGAACCTTTGTGGGGTGTATTTTTTAAGAGAATATATTCAAATTATCGAACAACAAATGTTCCAAATTCATTTTTGAATACTAAGGCATTAAAGATCTAGAAAAAAAATCTGAAAAAATTAAAATAATAATAATTTACACTGATTTTCATTTCTTTAATATTTTAAAAATCAAAGTCGTTAAGGTGTCTGCAGTCCGAAAGTAGTATGTTATTGTAAAGTGAATAAACAAGAACCATAAAACAAAAACATGGTTTTTATGGCCATGCGTTCAATATTTACATTTAAAAATAATTTCAAACCGAACCGTTCGTTAACGTTAAAGAAATATAAAGTCAACGCCTGGTAATTTTGTAAAGCAACTAAAGAACAGTCGTGAACACAAAATTTTACGTTCAGGCGTTAACATGACCCTAAATCCTTATAACACAATAAAAAGACGCTGTGTTTGTTAAAATAAAAATTAATCCAGAGGTGGCCTCTTAAACCAGGCAGGCAACATATTAAATCCAAGTGCATTGTTGTTTTTCGCTGAATTTCTCTCCGTGTATGTAAGGTAATATCATATTTTCTACAATGAAAGTTCTCATAAACAAACGTTGGAGAAAAAAAATGGAGAACAATTATTGTTTTTAAAAACACTATTTTTGTATAATTATAAAATATGTTAATAAAATTATATAAAGACCTTTGCTGCTTAGAAATAAATACTAAACTATTTTTAAAAACAGGTTCTTTATCAACCTAAACGTAATGTATGAAAAAACTATTCCAAATCATTATAACACCTACCTGATGTTAAGAAACAGAGGACACACAAAAAAGAACAATGTTGTATCGACTCTTGCATAAAATAAAATAATTATTGAGAAGTTATCTGTTAACCCATCTTGCCTTAAGAATTTTAACTGAATGTAGACACTGTATTCTTATTATATGTTGTAAATTGATTTAAAAGGCCATTGTAATATAATAAATTACACTTGTATAAATCATTATTTTGTATATCTCAATAGAATATATATCTTAAATGTAGCTTTTATTGTAATACATCACAATAACGGTCGAATTCTTCCAATATATGTATATATATTATAAACAAGTAAACAAATCAATTACAATGATGCAAAAAATAATACAACCGAACCATAAATGATGTCTCACTTTCTGTCGATTTTTGGCCAGTCATGATTTATTTGTGAGTACAATAGGATGGCCAGATAGGTATTAATGCTCGAACTGCATTTGTATGATTCTCACTTAACAGACACCCACGGTGCGTTTGCAAGTAAATTGTCAAAATTCACATCGTTTTATATAATACTAAGTCATTTCACGGAATTCGTCTGGACAATTTAAACATGTAAGCAAACATCTTAATGTTTACTAATGAAACATATTGATTGATGGTTCTCGTGGTAGGGAATTTAACTTACTTTATTCTATTCATAACGCTCTGCGGGAAATGAAACTTCGGCGTTGGTGGCTTGCTATTGTTCATCGTAGTTTGATGTATTTTGGCAAACATTTCTGGGGCGACAATTTTTTTTGTTACCTCCGTTTCGAGTGGGTCATTTAAATTTTATGCGTATTTTAGCGCACGATAGACATCGGATGGGTTTCCATTAGAAGTGAATGATTAAGAGGTCGACTGTATTATGGAGCTCGAATACAGGGGGAAGGTGGCAGTCTCAAGGGAGTGTGTGAGGGCCCAACGCCTGAATATGGTGCAGTGCTTGCAATTAACTCCTCTGTCTGAGCATTATCTTGGCATTAGATCGTCATCCTGTAACAGGGCCTTCGCAGACATCTGTATGAGGTTTACTGTGTTCGTACCTATCAAATCATGTTACACCATTATCGTATCTAAACCATTACTGTTGGAACACAATTTGGAATGTGCTATTTTAGCCATTTACACAAATGTACAAGTAATTTACAATCACACAGAGCATTTAGTTCGAGTGATTGATTTGTCAGGAAGACTGCAATACGAGACAAATTGTAATGTATGATAGATTTATAAATATAAGATAACTTTGGCAATGTTTAAGGAAGTTCATTATTTGACAGGTGAAATTAAATGAGGCGAGAGTTTTGAAAGTATCATGTTACTGTTTATGTTCCGGTCCTATGTAAACAAACAACACTAAATAAAATATTGAAAGTGTAGCTGAGATTGGTGATGTAAAAGTTAATCACGTTAGTGCGCCGGGTGGGCCGGCTGTGGACCTCATTGTCCAGGGTTCTATCCGACCCCCGCAACGATTCGTTGCTTATTTAATGGCACGATGCACACGTAAACATCTAAATAACTTTTGTGTGACATTTCTCTCCGACCCTCTAATTTTACTAAGTAGTCGTATCTTTACAAATGTACTAGGGTACTGGGAATGAGAGTCTGACACATGATATGTTTCCTAGTTCCTTTAGTGAAATCCTTTTTTTTTAAAGCACCAACAAAAAGTAACGTATGAAGGAAATATTTCTAAATAATTTTATGTAATATTAGTAATTATATAGTTTTAGTAATAATTAAATTCATGCTATACTTGTTATTCTGCTTTCTGTAATTAGGTCTACAGGAATTTATTTTTGTTTTAGGATCGGCGCTCGTTTCAGGCTAGCGTCTGCGTCGATGCAATCTGTGCGAACCACGCATCGACGCACTTGGACCCCAACCTGCTTGCCCTCGGCCTGCCAATCTCCTGTCACGGCTTACGCAAAACTGACAGCCTCCCAATAATTCGTTACGAAAATGTGTTAATCGCACGCCGTTTCACGCTCGACAACGCGAAATTAGATTAGTTTGTTGACAATGGAGACATCTGTAGACGATGCTCGTCATATTTTGACAGGTATGTTCGTTTGTCCGCACCCTTGTCTGCCCACATACACGTGTATGAGCGCTTCGAAGTCACAATGAGATGATTTCACGCGGCGCGAACATTCATCCGATTGTAGCGATTTTCGTTATCTCGCATTAGCTGCGAAATGATATTGAAAAAATAATACGTCTGGGATTTGACGGCCCCCATGTGCGCACGGCAGCTTCCTTTTGACGCTATAAATGAAACAGGAATGATAAATTTATTTAATGTATACAAATGTTTGGACATTTTTATTTTGCTGTCGTTTATACGTAGGTAACATAATTTAGTTCACCATATGTTAAGTCGTTACGGCGCTCTGAGTAGGAAGTGGAAAAAATGTTTTACGACTTGTGAGTGTAAGTATGACAAACCGGTCCTTTACCGTGTCATCCTGACTATTTCGATAAACGTTAGTTTTTGTAAAGGACAAAAAGTAATAGATAAATGTCTAAGTTGAATGAACAACTCTCTAGTGTGGATACAATTATACAAAAGGAATTATCACACAGATATATCATTTGCAATTTATAATAGTACAAATGTAGCTTCTAAACTTAGTATACATGCACAAATAAATTAATAGTGTTATATTCTATGATCATTACAATATCGGTTAATTTGATAACGGTATAAAAATTTGCCGGCTCATTAGCGTCCTTAAATACGGGGTGTTCTTAATTGATCTGGTCGGGTAATTATTCACAGGGGGGTACATAACGTAATTATTGGGTAGCCCTTTTTCCTTGTCTCCCTGCTAATCACTGAAGGCGCCCGGTGTCAATGACGGCTCGCAACTGGGTCTTGGCGCGATGACAGCATTTTAATATATTTTGCTGTTGTATGTAAATTTTGATGCAGCTGTGATATTGAAGAGAACGCCTGACACGCCGCGTGATTTGTCACGCAGTCTTCTGAAATGATTATTAAGCGGATAATATAGTTTTTATAGCTTTTGGTAACAATTTACACTAAATTTTAAATGTATTTATATTTGTAAAAGCTGTGTAGAAAACTACGGTAAAAATCTGTGCTGCTCCTTTTAGTTTTAAAAAGTCAAAATACTATTTTAAAATATTTTGAAGTATCAGTATTAAAATTTATTAGATATTTATTTTATACATAAAAAAAGCTATTACAACATACTTCTTACTTTTAAAATATATGTGATATAAATAAGTGGGTGTCAATTTATATCGCAAAATATTAAATGGTGTCTTATTTTACAAACAACATTTATAGCTAAGATTCCAAAAACAAAAAAAATTAAATCATATAAGGTATAAAAATTTTCTAGCGGTTCGTAAATTAGCGTTACCCCTAACTGCATAAAAACGCGGGATGAAGGGAGATTTATATTTGTTAAGAAGTTGTTCGTCTTCATAAGGCTCGACGTTTCATTCCTAGGCCGACAAGTGCCTCCAACCTCCTACTCTTCCCCCTCGTCCCCTTGACGCCATCCCCTTGTTATGCATAAAATTTTGCCTTATTACTTCCAACTTCGCTATTATATTTGACGAGACCAAGTTGCCAAGTTATTTTGTTATTAAAATTTTTGGTAGACGTTGAATCTAGTTGATGTAAATGGGAATTAAATTATAAAGCAAGAACTTATTTGATTGAACAAACCTACGGATTCGCGGATTATTATTGTTAGAAACTCGGTAAACGTCTGCGATTGCGAGAGTTGAATGAAGACGGAATAAAGGACTACAAAATAGGATTCGGGGGTAAATATATTAATTTACATTTACTTGTTTTCACTAACAAAAGTGACTATGAATGCTCGGATTTGATAATTGAGTTATGTCCTCTTTTTGTTGTTTCATACGATTGTTTATTTAAGTAATGTATAAAAGCAGTCATTTTAATTTGATTAGGTATTATTTGTTTTAGTTATAATCAACACATGATTAAGTGTTACTACAAGTTAAAAAATATATAGATTAGGTATTCATTAGTCATTTACATATATCTATTTCTCTATTATTTAAATTAAAATGTCTCCTTATTCATTATACGATATATCCTTATAAGATATAAGGGTCTGTACCGTTTTTGTCGTTTTTAATATTGTTACTCGTGATTTAACATTCATAGCAAACAAAATATTTAAAATCGCACAATTCCAAACGGAGGTTTAAATTCATTGCTTAATTAACTGAAATACTAACAATTACTGAGTTTATTGGCATATCAAATTCTAAGCAGTATTAGTCGTAAAGTGTGAAAATGATTACAAATTTTAAAATAACTTGCTCAGCTGAATTGTTTCTTGCATCTGGTGCCTCGTGGAAGGGTAAGAAGGGTAAGGGTCTTGTTGCACAGCGTTTGTTCCTGGCTGTTAGTTATCCTTATTTCATTGTTGTACTTCCTACTTTTAATTGAAAAGAAAAATGCTCCTGTTTTAAGTATTACGTTTCTGTTCTTTTAAGCTCACCGTTCGATCATTTTTAGACAATATATAGGTAGGCATATATATTTACGTTTTCTATGAACGATAATTTCCTTTTTAACAGAAACTTAATTTAACTCATTATAAAATTTGGTACAACGTAGACTCATATGAGAACAGTTTCATGAATTTTATATTGAGATGACATCTGCCTTTACCATAGAAGTAGATATATCTTCTGCAATTATAAATTCAAAACGCGAAATATCAAGTTCCCACACCGATTAACCGTATCCGACACACAAAGGGCTAAAAATGGCGTACATTGAGTTATGAAAACAAATACACATTATGCGTTACTACGAAATCTCTTACAACTAATGACGTTAAAAGCGAGGGTAAGAGTAACATTGTTAACAGTCATAGTTCCATGCCCCATGGTACCACTATTCACAATTATACCCAGATAATGTGTTAAAATCGTACTGTTTATCGTGCATTGATGCTCTTTTAAGCAAATATCAAAGTCAACCGTATGATAACCGTTCAATGGTATTTAAACATTTCTCGTTTTTAAATAGACTCAATTCAATATGTAACCGCTTGATGTCGGATCGGGTGTGTGTGCCAAAACTTGGCTATTGCTGCCATAAATACCACCACAGGGGGTCTCGTGGAACAATAGCTACGTATACGCGTGTAAACATTAGTCCCATACTTAATTCCTTGTTGCCCTAACTCGCTTAAGAGGTTGAGACTTACAGCATGTTAATTAAATAATTACTTTAAATAATAACTCTTAGTGCTCCGTTTAACGTTATTCACGAGTAGCGGTGTATTCTGTCACTATTATGATATTGAGAACTTGTATATAAAGATATTAATCAACTATATGAGCAAGATAAAGTCCGTGTCATAAATTTTTTTCAATAAAAAAATAAAAGGGTAACAGAAATTAAAATTGAAAAATATAAGTTCATACACATAATTTGACCGTTACACTGGATTCTATTGTAATGAAACAAGCTTCTGAACATCGTCTAGAAAAGCATCTATAGAGTGTTCTGTAAAAAAAGTCCATGTTAAACTTAATGGGTAGGTATTTGTACGTATTCGGTTTGTATACAAACAGAGCAATGTGATATACAGACGAAAAACAATCGTAAATTTACGGGTGTGGGTTTGTTTTACAAGAGCGACTTTCGTTTTATATAATGTTTTGTTTCATTTGGATCGCACCTTCTCCCTTTGGTTGATCTACTTGTAGGCCTGAAGCGTTTTTGAAGTGACTTACGTAACTAAATGTTCACCAAATGCCTGCAGGCTTTTGTCCATTACATGAATGTTTCTCTTTTGAGTACTTTACATACCCTTTGATTTACTCAAATACACGTGGCGTTCGAGTAGTAAAGGAAATTATTATTTCATTTTAATGTTTTTGTTTAAAAATCTATACTGTTTAAAAAGTACAGTTTTTTTTTCGTCGTGCTGTAGATGTACAAGGTACGTTGCTATGTTTGTGGGTGGCCTAGTTTGATAATCTGTTACTCTCAGGATCTGCTCATTATCTCCTACATCCACAAACGATATTTTACTTTTTCTTTCTCATTGCAAATGAGGTTATTTAATAGTACAGTTATTAATTTGAAGTAACGTTCGTACTATTTATATTAACGTTACTACTTATGAAGTAACGTTCATTAATATAATACAATCTTAATAATTCAAAATAGGTGTTGTTTCTTAAGGCGTGGCCTCTAGCCCCGAACACCCATTGACTTTTCGCTTTCTTCACGCAACCAGAGATAGATTTATATAAATATAAACTGTAAACCAAACAAGTAAAGTAACTTTTCGAGTGTATTTATCTTCGAACGTTTCGTTTCGAAACATAGATGTTTCTTCTTAAATTATAAACCTCTTTGCCAAAGTTTCCCTTCTTGAGTTCTATGCAGTAATTAATATTCATGGGGGCTCAAGGAGGGTCGTGTAATTAATAAACTTATATGATACTTTTGTTTACAATTTTCCTGAATTGGGGGATTTTGGGAGTTGTTTTGAAAAGGATTTCCTTTGACAATTGTTCATGACGTTTGTGGGGATTGTGGATCTCATAATATAAGATTTATGTATGTCGTATTATACATAATTTTTATATGATTAAACTGTCAAAGTGTTTTAGTTAAATTTTATAATAACTTATTATTATTTCATTTAAATTCAATACTTATTTTAATATTAGCGCGTATAAAACATTCGACACTAATTCATTCTTAATATCAAAAGATGTAAGTATCATTTAATGTAACGGCTTAAGTAATTTGACAAAACTTTTGTAATAAAATTATCGAACATTGACCGTAGCTGATAAATGTGTGGGTGTGGATCCTGCATCAAACGTGCGGCCGGACATACGTCCCCATGTTAATACACGAAAAAAGAAGATTATCCAGCAAAGTCTCAAAAGGTGCCATGCCGTCTTCGCGTTACGGATTGGACCGGTGCCATCAATATAACACCGACTTACGTATAAAAAATTAATATCCTTTAACATTTTATATTATTGTGTCAAATTATTTAAAGCATTCAATTTACATTTAATGTTATTTACAATATTTTGTTTAAAACAGGAACAGCTTAACACGTTATAAAAAAATGTATTTACAAAACCTGTACCCATAAATGAAATGGTATTAATGCTAAAACATTTAAAACAAACATTAGAGGTTCCAATGTCCCACCGAGAAAATAAACTGCAATGTTTTAAAACGCACATAAATGCGAGTACACTAATAAATTTGCATTGGTTATTCATCAGTGAAACGCAGTCCCCTGCAAGCACTTAAGCACTTAGCAAACATATCGATTCTCAATACTCGGCACCCAAGGGACGACGACAATGTAAAAACGCGACGGAGCTGAACGCCGCGCGGCGTGTTATACTTATTTGTTCTCTTGTGTGGCAAGCGGCGACGCGAGTTAAACTAGGGTTAAAAGCGCGGAGGGTTGGCCCAGCTTTATAATATTATAACGTGTAAGGAGTAAAAGAGTCACTCTTATCTCCAACACGAGCTCAATTCCTGACCACTTTAATGGGAAAAGCATGTTAGAATTAAACTAAACAAAGACGACGCATCAATTAGGAGCGTTCTTTTTTCTTTTCCAAAAAGGACTTAAGTTTTTAAAGCTTGTACGTTGACCGAGATGCGTTCGGGCTTGTTCGTTATTTTTTACTGACTCATTTGATTAGATCAATCTCAATGATTCTTGTATGGATTTCAATTAAGTTGATAAAAAGATAAGTGGGTGCAAACATGGGCCTTCGTTGCTGCGATCCTTTCGTTAGTAATATTCAAGACTTTTTGTTCTAATTGAATATGTAAAATATCGTTAATATTAATATAAAAATCCATTAGGGTTAGCTTCATATGACTTTCGTACTTTTTATGTTGAAATATTCACAATATATAACCGTTTTTTTTAATTGCACGTATGGTTTTAGTAACAACTTGTTAATCAATCTTTATTTATACTCTAAAACAGTACAAGATTGCAAACCACAGCGCGTTATTGTATCATCAGCTTTATAGCTAAAGACCTTACAAGCTTTAATCACACAAAAAATGTCCATAAACCGAGACCATAATACCAATGTAATTAAGAGGAAGTAAATATATATGTGGAACGTATTGACGGATCGTAAAAGTTGAAGGATTCAAAACGCAAAATGCAAGGCGCAGTTTACGACGGAGACCGAACCACTTTTATTGTTGTTGTAAAACTCACAATCCATTATTAATTATTACAGACATCATTAATCTACTAATCTATTTAAGGACGCTCGATAAGAATCTCATTTAAAGTATTGAATGAAGACTGTTCGTAGTGGACTCGAGATAGGCTTAAATTATTCCAGACAAGCAGGTAAGAAAGTCGAGAACTCGACAAAGCAATTTCGTTTTTAACTTCATAAGAATAAGGTTGAAATTACTTTTGTTATTTAGATGAGATGTGGCGTTAACTGCGGTGCATAAATGAGTCTGATTTATTACAGGTTGGTGTTTAAACGACAAATGCATCGAAACAGATAGGAGCGACATGTTCAACATCGGAGGACCAATGTCTACCTATATTGGTGCATACACCGTTTTACAAAATAAATACAGGTCGTGAGATATGTATATTTCATTATAAATTGTCATTATCATTATACATTATAATGCACCTGGCTGTTGTAAAAATGTAAAAAGTGTATAAAAGCAGTGAATTAAAACATCTTTCAACCTACCGGCGAAAGTAAAAGAATAAATAATTTAAACTCTATAATTTTCTAAAGGCGCTAAATAAATAAAAACTAAAAAATATGATGTTGTAGGTACAAGCTCTTAATATATATCATGGGATTAATATAGACCCGGAATCTCATGTACTGTAGACGACCAAAGACCGGATGAGAATTTCTTTAGGACATAATCTTTACAACAAAATTGTGATCTGATCGCACACTAACGAAGCAACAAGAACACGGAGATACGTTTTAGTAGCGTAGATAAAAGAAAATCTTGACGGCAATCAATCTTTTCAAATGATCGTCAATTTAAACCCTAATGATTAAGAAAGTATGAAAAAGACTTTGACGGGAAATTGATTTGATATTTTTAAGATTTTGTTTTTTGGATAGTGGTCAAATAAAACAACTTAAAAGTATTTGTTACAATTAAAATACACCATAAATATATTTTCATACAGTATTACACTAATAGAAAAACGAATAGTAAATAAAATAAACGAATCTATTGTAACAAGACGTCTTGTATAAAATATATCAACGATAAGTTGGAACAAAATCGATATCATGTCTTTCTAACAATTTTATCATGCGTTGAGATTGTGTTGTTAGTAGCTACATAGTGCAAGTGGGAGATTGCTGCTTGCCTGTAGCTAGGTGCGGGTTGTACCGCGGGGAGGCAAACCGGAGCCACATCTCTTGCTATTATACGCCGCCGCATAGTTTTGTTCGCAAGCTCTCGTCGGTTCTGCCGTTCTTTGTTTAAAGCTCGGCTAACACTAATTGGATATTTTCTAATATCACAATGGATTTCATCAGGCTAGTACTTGTTATCTAATTTCACTATTTAGTTTATTAACTTGCTTACTATCCATTGTAACTCAAATAAATGTTTTATAATAACATGAAGCAAATTAGAAAATGAATATAAAATAGATGAATAAATTTCTTTGTATGTCCTTCGCCATGCATGTAGTCATGAAAACTTTAACTATACATATTAATATACATTTCTACCATATTCAATAATATAAAAACAGAACATAAAAAACTGTTGCATAGAAATAATGAAAGTAAGAATTAATTAGAATTTTTTAAATTCAATCATATTAATTTAAAATAATACTCAAGATGTTTAATTTTAAATCCATTTAAAATGTTATAATATTAAAAGTGCGTCAGCTCTTAGCCTTAACAGAGTCGGCGGAACTATATCGGCGCAGGTTCTTGTAAAACGCTGCATCCCCAGCTTCAAGCAATTTGCAAGAGTTCATAGCATCGCCTGTTTGTTCCATAGTTTTAATAAAGCTCGGCGAATGCAGATTGCTGGTGATATTAAAATTGCTACCAGATTTCATTTATTTTTCGCCTCATTTTAATACTTTGTAGGAACTTTATGTAAAAGAGCTTCTGAAGATTTTAATTATGTTTCGAGACTTTTTCTCTTATTTTATTTTTGCGTTATGAAAATAATATGTTGAATCTATTGTTATTATTATCAATCCGCGGTTTTTCTCAAGATCAGTTCTAGAATAAAATCATAAAATTTACTTTTGGCGTGAGAGCGCCTAGTTATTGCATGAATGCGTTAATTTTTTTTGCTTAGCATGTTTAAATCGTAGATTGATTAATTTTAAACATTACACATCAGTTATATTACTGTTATGAATTTTATTTTGAAATACACTAATGAAAGTACGGGCTAGTTTACTTATTAATATAAATCATGAGCTAAGTTCTTGCTAATGTTTAAGATTATAATTGTATACGTTTGGTCGAATTATATTGAACATTACCTTTAAGTAATTCTAAACAAAGCTAAACAAATATTTTTATTCTTATTCAAAGATAAAAACCATTTTTATAGTTCGAAATAAAAATTGGATATATGCTTTCACCGGTGTCAGCGGAAAGACGTCCGAATACATTAAAATTTTATGATATATTTTTTAAGAATAACAAAAATAATTTTCGTTTTATAATATAATTTCGTTATATATATATATTTGCAATTAATAAATATTATTTTTGATTGTCCATTCAGGTTGCGTTGCAATTGTAATTTGTTAAACAAAGTGTCACTTTATGAAAGGTTAAAGTTGTAAAGATATTTTGCATAAATGTGAGTTCATTAGCTTCACGATCACTAAAAAACTTATTTCGGTATTGGAGTTGTATTGTTAATAATTTTATTGCCTTCTAATATACTTAACAGCGATCTTTATTTTCCGGAACTAAAAATATTACTAAATTTTTTGACCACCTCGATTAAAGGACTACAATTTTTTAAAATTATATAAATCAAGTGAATGGAAATTTGTTACATGTTTTAATATTGTATTAAATAAAAATATTTTACTTCCATATTAAATATAAAATCATATAATACATACATAAGAACATTATAGTTATAAGAATCCTAGTAATTTCTCCAACCTAAGTTATTTTAAGTTGTCATTTATAAGTTAATACAATAAGGAATAGTTTTATTTGACAAATATAGTGACACACATTTTAATTAGTTCCATTGTATTGACTCCCAAATCACCCGATAGTGAAAACTCTTTTAATTAAAGTAATATTACAATATAAATTAAAGGAACTCGTGGGCCATGAACAATAAAAAAAAAACAAAAAGTAGAGGTATACATACCGTTAAAATTAAAAAAATTACAACTTGTATATTAAAATAGTCAATCATCAATATTTGATATGACGTGATTTTTGAAAACTTGTTTCAGTTATTGTAAAATAACTGTGCCTATTTCTTGTTTAACGATAATTAATATTGTTCTCACTTAAGCAGCTTTAAGGTTTAAAGAACAATTTAACATGAAGTTCTTTGCAGTTACTTTTGAAAGCAAATGTTATGAGAGAAAGAATTTTGTGGATATCTCTAAATTTCTTCGTATGATAAAAGTGCCCCACGTAAAACCAGACACTTTGTAAAAATTTACATTAATTAGTTGAATCATAATTTTTTCAAAAGCATCGAGCATAGCTCTCTTATTTATAATATCGATAATGAAAACAAATTATATACCTACATAATTAAGTTTTCACTCACTGTATATAGATAAGAATAAAATAAATTGCCTATCGTAAATATTTTATGTAAAAACTGCTCAGCGTTAATGTAACACATAAAGGAAGAAGGAAATTTTTCTTTTATAAATTTTTACCTGATAATCAAAAATTTTAACTGGAGTACAATTCTAAAAAATATATGTGTCAACCATTCGTAATTAGTCACATGATAGTAGTCCAATTTTTGTTACATTAGAACAAATCAATGCAATTATTAGTTAATTGGAACATATTATTTGCAATATAATTACAATACCTTATAATATGTTAACTAAATATTAACCGACTTGGAATTTGTAAGTTATGTAGTGAGGGCACGAAGCTAACCCACTATGTGCTTGCTTAAACGGGTTCCACAATTTGTCATTTTAATGTATGTACTGCCGCAAAGACAGTGTGAATTTATTTTACACAGCTGTTTGGCAGTATATTAGTAAGGAGTCCATTAAACATGTAATTACTGCTCTGTTTCAAAATGTATATATTTTTTAAAATTTTATATATATATATATATATATAT
>DVQO01000643.1:0-14356 GCA_018231785.1 Danaus gilippus | reverse complement strand
ATCTGCCGGAAGTCACTATTCCACGCGGACGGAGTCGCGGGCAAAAGCTAGTAATTAATAAGAATCCTTTTTACCACAAAAAAATATTCAAATTTTAAATACTGTGTTTTACGAACCAAGGAACTTAAAGTTTTTGATAGTTTACAGGTGATTATAACATACCTACATATATATAAATTTTTTATATGTAAGCTAATCATAAAGAAAAATTTTAGTATCAAAACGAACATTCGAAATTCGAATAGTAGTATTGCTCACCAATGGACTTGGCGTGTGGTGCGGGTGAGGGCGGGTGAGGTAGGAGCGGCGGGGTGCACGGCAACACGGCCACCGCGCCGCCGCCGCCGCCACCTGTCGGAGACGTGCGTAGCTTACTGACAGCCTGCTGCAGACTAGGACCGAGGTAGCCGTACTCGCGTCTGTGGTAGTAATGATAATAATTAATAAAAATAAATGCATAAAAGAGCCAAACATAAATAGCTCAAGCTTAGTCCTGCCAAAAGTATGTATATATATTGATTACATTAAATGAATAAAAACTTGTTATAACTATGAGCAAAGCTGTAAGAAACCTAGTAGAGATAACATAAAATTTTACACGATTAAGAAAGCTCTAGTTTGAAAAGTTCATTGTTATAGATTTTAATTTTAAATGTAGTTGAGAGATTGCAACACATCATTTTATATGCATAATGATACTAATATTAAAATTCATTCCAGGTGGAACCTGAGTTACCTATCACATAATACTATAAATAAGATTCCAGCAAGCATCTAAAACATGAAATATATTAATAGATATATATTAATAAGAAAGAGTCCTACTTGTAGTCATCAGGAAGGTCGGGCGGTTGACGAAGCTGTCGCACTACTGGAGCCAACACCTTGAGTAACTGGTGTTTAAGGTTACTCGCAGCTACACGGTCAGCGCCCGCAGCGCCACCTAGTGCACCCTCCACACGCTCGCCCAACCATCTTACACGAGGCAGGATAAATACCTATGTAAAACCAATAAGAACCCTTAATATACATACAATAATAAGAATATAAATAAATATAAAACAGTATAAAAAACATATACCTTCACGACCTCAGGACCCAACTCAGCTAAACCTTGAACTGCTCCATAGAGGGAGGCTAAAGGAGTCTTCTCAGATTCCTTCATGGAAGCGACCATTGACGGTCCGCTTTCGTTGTTCGTTTGTGATGGACATTGAAGGGCTTTTGCAAACAACCTACAGTAAACACCATTTGACAGTAATACTATTGTCACCCAAAAACGATAAAATTATTTTTGTTAAACAGAGCCATCTACTGACAATAGATCGCTCTACTCTATGAAACTAGACATAGATAAGTTTTCTATAAAGGTATACCTTGTAACTCTTGTTTGTAAATTATTAGTAGAGGTATTAAATGTTTTGCACAACTGTGCCATCAGTCGAGCGGCGAAGTCTCGGAGCGCCCAGTGGTTGTCAACTTCTGGCCGCGTGCACAGCTGTCGGGACACTATACACGTTGAGACTGATGGAATCAATTCATGAAGCTGAAAATAAATACAAAAATTTCAGTTACCACTTATATTTCTCAAGAGAACTTAAAAGTATTAAATATTGAGTAGTGGATTTTGATTAAATTTTACAGTAATGTAGATTACACAGCAGAATGAGATCTAGGCTCAGATGTATTGTATAAGACTTTCCATGACAAAGAACAGATGTTGCTACCAGGT
Source organism: Danaus gilippus (assembly GCA_018231785.1). Lineage (NCBI taxonomy): Eukaryota > Metazoa > Arthropoda > Insecta > Lepidoptera > Nymphalidae > Danaus > Danaus gilippus. Next base: position 12,624 of record DVQO01000643.1, on the reverse strand, counting down.
GATTAGAATATCTACTGCTTTAACCTACTTTATAATTTTTCTATGACCCAAACTCAAGCTCACACAGATGAAATCATGTGCAAAAACCAGCAGTTCTATATGTAAATAATAGCACAAATTATACTTACATATTTTTCTAAATAAAGTGATTGATTGTCCAACATTGCTTTCACCATTCTCATCAAATAAATAAGGAGAGCCAGGTTATTCTGGACAACATTGACCTTTACTCCCTCTGATATAAATGTACACATCCTTGGCAACATCTCATGTAGGCCAGGATCACATGCCAGTGACTGCAGGGCTTCCTATAATACAATAAAAAGTAGAAATTGAGAAATTCAATAAAACATAGGTAAAATCATCAACAATCTTTGTTATAGTCAATTTTTTGAAAGTTACAACATAATTTTCATAAAAATATAATTTAAAAGTATTATTGCTTTAGATTTCAAAATACCAAAAAAAAAAAATAAGTGTTCTTCTATAAATATGTAATCCCTCTGAGTAATACTCTTTAAAATACTTTATATATACAGCAATTCCGAGAATTGTAGTAGTATTTTGAAGTCATTTAACTTACAGCTCTCCGTCCCTCATCACTGCCCACACCTGCTTCTGTGATTTCCTTATAATATAACTGTTGTTCCACACTAAGCTCATGTGTTGCAAGTTGTTTAACATGGACAGATTCTGAGGCTTTAAGCCTAGCTGCTTTACCACTAACTGGTTTTCCTGAAAAAAGTAAATGAAGGTTATATATAAATATTAAGTAAGAAACCTACCAACCCAGTTAATGTCTATCAACATTTTCTGTATTATAATAACCAACATATATCTATTATGCATTATGCCATACATACCTGCTGAATCTTTATTGGCAGGTTTGCTTAATTTAGAAACAGGATCAACCGACTCCAATTTTTGTGCCTCTTTGGACAATGGTGGCGGATTCTCGGGAACAGTTGGCTGAACCCCGTCAACACTAAGCCAATGTGCTCTCAAAGACACATCAAGAGGAACTTTTGGTGGTGGGGCTGACAGTATTTCTGATAAATCAATTTCTTTCTCCTCTATAAAATGCAGCTCTCTGCCACCACCAGATGCGAATCTGAATGGCAATGAGTCAGGCTGCACAAAACCATACTGGGCCTGAAATGGTGGCAATCATTAAAGAACAACAACAAATAGTATTGATTTAAAGTACATTTCCCAAACTAAGGTTAAACATACTTCAGTGTTTTTTATTTTTAAAGCATTGTCTATGTCTGTAATAGAAAGTTTTTGCCTTTTTGAGTGATGCATAAATTTCATAGCATCTTGAACAATTACTTTTAGTCTATAGGAGACATCATCTGCTAGTTCCTTAGCAGCATCATCCCCAAGATTTGCTATGCCGACGCTTTCAGATATCACCTTTATAGAATCTACATTGAGGGATGACCCATAAGTTATGTCAGAATCACCCATTATAATTTTGTTTAGTTACAAGATAGACAAAATAGAATATATGCACAAAACACCCAAGTGACAAAACAATTCAAATATGGTTTTCCTAATATCTTTATTATTCAGTTTTCTGTAAAAATTCTGTTACTCCTCCATTGAACTTGAGTCAATGGTAGTAATATCTTATAAGCAGCCCGCGAAATTAGCTTCAAAGTCTTGAAGTGCAGATTGTCACATAAGTTTTAGCTTTAAACATCAAAAGAATTCTTTTAAATTTTAATACATATTAAATCATTTGTGTAAAATTCTTTCTTCTGCAGTTAACATCAACATATTTACATGTGCCGTATCAGAATATAAAAAACAAATCTTAGGATGTTATCAAACAAGTTCTACAGATATGTAAAGCTTCCAAAATATTAAAATCTCCACTCGTTCCGTGGTCGACGCTTTTTAACAAATCAAATTGGCTTGACGTTTAATATTTATGATTTGATGATATGACTTTTCTAAACCCATAACCACAGATTCAATAAATCTGAATAAAAAAAACTAATTTATATCTAAATAGAATCCAAATAAACCACAACAGCCATTAAATATTACGACAAATTTCATTTCGATTCATTGCTCATATTTATATACAACATCTTTTTTCATTAAATACTTTTCATCCTACTCGTATTAATTGAGCTATAAAATTTTTTTCTTCAATTTAATATTTTTGTATCTGGTAATGACGAGCGTACGAAGAGAAATAATTAATTAAAATTATATACCATACTCATATTATTATAATCTTCAATACTAAATAATTTGTTTTTGCTAATTGTATTCAATTTCTGAAATTAGAAAAATAAAAATAAAATGTAAGATTTGATCTTAACATGAATATATATTTTTCAATTAATTACATGTTATTAATTATTTTAACGGTCAATATTCATAAAAATGAAGCATAGACAAAATGCTGTGTTTGAGAAATTATAAAATTGTCATATGAGAAAATTATTTCCAACTTTAGGGAAACTACTTTGTATTTCGACATTAATTATTGAAGAAAAAATAAAAATGGAATAAATTTCTAGTAACTTCAGAAAAAATCGGTGATTTTTAATTATATTTGCAAAAGCTAGTGGTTGGTTTATTTTGGGAAAATCGAATTTATAATTTTTTTTAAGTGTTATTCTCTTACATATTTTTATTTTTAATCTTATAACGATAGTTTTAATTTAATTTTATTAACTTGTATTTATCGAACATTTTATATTATATACAAAATGGTATTTTTTTCACATATGGTGATGCTAACCCCAAATGTAAGTCAAAGATTTTATAACTGTGGGCAAAAATAATGACGAGGTCCATTACCGTTTGCCGACGCCGATGCCGGATTGTAATACCACGAGTGTTAGTTTTTCATGTTTAAGCAATTATTTATATTGTAATCAGTGATCAATATTCAAAATGTACAGAAACAAAAAAGACGTAGACAAACACGTGGAAAGCTTGATGCACAAATTGTCATCGAAAGACGTAAGTGAAAAAAAATATTTTCACACAAGTTTTGATGTAAAAACAATTTAGTACGATTATGATATATGGACATTGATTTTCAGTTCAAAACAAGAGCCTGTTCCATAGCACGCTTGTATTACGATGTTGGAGATTATAGAAGTTGCCAGAAATATGTCGAACAGTATCTTGGTCTCAAATCCAATAATGCAGCCGCTCATAAACTTCTGGGACAGGCGTTTTATAAACTTGGAGAAAAAATGAAGGCATTTGAACAATACACAATTTCTTATGATTTAGATCCATCCCAAACTATAACTCTTCTTGATAGTAAGTAATATTTATTGTTCTTAGACATTAATTTTAATATTTCGTTAGTATTTTATTAGAATTCACATATTGTTTGAAAGGTAACTTTTATTTCAAACAAAGCTAATTATAGTCTTAATCTACCTTCACAGGAGATAAATTTATAATAATAAACATGTGTCTTATGTGTAGTGATCTACATTTATAGAATTTTAAGTGATTTTTTAATTAATTTTCATATTATATGGTATCTCAATATAAAATTATATATATTTCTAATTAATAGTAGTATAATTTCAATATAAATGTTTTTTGATAACCTATAAATTTTGCTTTTCTTTGTTATAGTTTGTGAACTTCTGGCTAATGAGGAGGGTATTATTAATCTAACTCGTGCAAAATACTGGTGTGAGAAAGCTGAATCTATATACCCCAAACATCCCATTACATTCCGACTACGTGAAAGACTTCTATCTGATGCTAATTCAGACCCAGAAGCATTGGTGAAATTATTAAAAACTGAATTAGATGCAAGACCAAAAGATGCAGTACTTCATGGTAGACTGTTAAAACACTACTTACAGTCTAACAAAATAACAGAGGCTTTTGACCATAGCTGTGATATTGAATTTGAAAAAAACTACTTCTCTGATAATTATGCTTGGTATGAATGTCTTTCTGAAGTATTGAAATATAACAATCTAAAACAAAACAACTGGTTATACCAGTTGCTTCTATTAACAGTCAGAGAAAGACTTTGTGTTTTGAGTTTAACTGAAGTTCCAAATGCATCTGGTAAGAATTTGCTAGAATGCAGTGATCTTCTAAATGCCTATGATCAAGCACTAGACAGTGTTGCCAAATCTGGACATGCTGAAGGCTTTGGTGAATTTCATACAAATATTTTACAACATCACAGAGGACAAATAGCATTTCATGCTGCAACAATATTACTTAAAAAAGCAAAAAAAAATCAAACCAATTGGAGGGAAGCAAAGAAATTTGTAACACCCTTAATGTTAATTGCTTGGCAAACAGTCCCTCTTGATTTAAAAGTAAACTGGCTAGTACATGCTCCACAAAAACAACAAAATGCGATAAAAAGGTGGTATGTGGAAGGATCATACAGATGCTCCCAATCTGGCCATTATTTACTATCAAATATCCAGGATAAAAGTCAAATTATCTTAGATCAAATATCAGAATTATGCTCAGGAACAAATTGGAAAGATAAACTTTACGAAACTCTATTTACAAAGCCGGATCAATTGTCAAAAAAGAACTCTTCCTATTTATTATCCAAGCTAATGACTAGTCCTGCACTAAGGTTGCCTAGGAAGGTTGAAGTCCAGGCTTATGATGATGATGCTCAGAGAGAGTATCCCAGTAGTCTTCATCACTTTGTCTGGATGCTTTTAAATTATAAAAATTATGCTGATTTCAAATGCACACTGTTTGACATGCTTACTCCCAATATGACTAGCTGTGGACCTGAGACCTTGAACAAAATAGATGTCTTAGCTTTCCTATACAGTACAACATTAACAACTCTGAGACAAAAGGATTATAGCAATAACTTCCATGCTACAGATAATGTAAAACTCTTACCAGCAAATATAACAGATTTATTATGTTCCCTACCACAAATTAAGTGGTGGGATTGTGCTTACAAATTGAGTCAAAATGATTTAGGTTTTGATCATACAGATATCCGCTCAACATTGAGTCGTGGTATTGAAGTTATAAGATGTGTTGATAATCATGGTATAGATCCAGAATTACTTTGTAAGTTAGGTAGAATTTTTAATGAAATTGCTGATAAATCAACAACTGTAGATGAAAAATCTAACTATGAACAAAGGGCATGTCTCTACTATTCATCTGCAATTAACTTGCTTCAAAAAATTAAAGGTAAGGTGACACTTAAGCTACCCGATAAGAAGATGTTTGACTACCCTCAGAGAGAATATGAGCCAAAGGAGTTAAATAGTTTATTAGAGGAAAGCAAGCTTTGTGTAGCCCAATATAATTTTAAAGAAGGAGAATATGAGAAAGTGATCGCATTATTGTCTAATTCAAAATCCCCAGAAGCCTATTACCAATTAAGTCAGACATATATGAAAATTGCTAAGGAAGAAAAAAACTTATCTAAGCATTCAGAAAGTGATAGCAAATATAGAAGTCTTTTAGAAAAGGCTAAGGCTTTTGCATATAGAGCACTTGAAAAAGTCAAGGAACAGGATATGTATAAAACCAACGCTCTATATGTAGACATTCAAGAACATATTGAAGATCTAGAAAGTTGTCTCAATAAATGTTCAGATCTTTCAGGAACACTTATGAATGATGAGTCATCTGATGAAAATATTAGTGATATTGTCTCTTCGCGTGCTAAATCTAGTGTTTATCGCAACATAAGTTCTACACCGAAACAGATGTTAAGGCATCCTCATAATATAAGTGCTACAAATTATCGTACTGCAACTGATTCTCACATTTTGGAAAATACGCAACTTGATAATTTGGTTTTGGAACGAATAGAGAATCAGATTAAAAATTTACAAAAAAGAGACTTCAATATTAATAATTTTATGGAACAAACCAAGGATTGGTTTGATGAAAATAAGAAATTGAGCAATCAAATCATGAATACTATTAAAACAAATATAGATAACACTACTGAACAGTTCAAACTGCTTAAATTATCAGTAGATCAAGTTAAAGAACAAATAGATGAATGTAGAAGTGAATGCAAGGATGTAGTTGATATGAAGAAACAAATTGCAGAATTAAAAAAAGAAGTGAATAAATTAAAGAAATCTTCATCGGAACAAGGCATTGATGAAAATGATGTTTATAATATAGATGATGACTATAGAGCCAGTGAAAATACGTCTTCATTTGCTGCCCAACTTCCCTTTGCTGCACCACAGCCTTTTGGACCACCATTCGCTCAACGTATAGCCCCACCTTTCCCGATGTCGTCTAATCCATACCAGTTCTATGGACAAAATTTATATAATTTATACAATCAATATTCACAAATTGCCCAGTCTTCTACTGTACCTGGAGGTCCGCCTTTATTTGATCCTACAAGAGCTCATATGAATTATCCAGGAGTATTTCCAACACCAGATCAAATGTATCTTGATGTCGCACATCTCGTCCCTCCTACAATACCTGCAGCTCCTGGCGTACCTCCCGTACATAATGTGCCTGCTGTTACTACCGTGGTTTCCACGTCAACTTCACAATCATCCTCTGCGATTCCAACATCAAAAGCTAAACATGAAGTAAAAGATAGTAATAAGATTATTCCAGCAAATGTTGTGATTACTTCTTCAGATCCATTACCGACAACGATCTCCGCTCCTACACCAGTACTCAGTGTAACAATACCGCAGAAACATATTAAAGGAAGTCCTCATAATTATCAAATTTCCATGCCCACATCCAATGTGACAAAGGCAGTATCACGCCCTGTTTTTACTTTTCCAACAACGAGTACATCAACAATTGCAGTAACTCCAATGGCAACAAATTGGAATATGAAATCAATATTCAAACCGGATAATCCTATAACCACGTCTACTGTGGCAAATTCATCAAAGGACACGTCGACGTGTGTCGTAGATGGAATTTTTTCTCAATCCTCCCCAAATGCAAGTCTTAATAAATCCAGGACCTTATCAGAAAAAAGTAATACATCTGTTGAAAATTATGATCCCTGTCCAGATTTTAAACCAATTATACCATTACCAGCTGAAGTTAAAGTAACTACTGGCGAAGAAGATGAATCTGTCATTTTTAATGCTAGAGCAAAGCTCTTCCGTTTTGTAGATAAACAGTGGAAGGAAAGAGGTATAGGTGAAATGAAATTACTCAAACATAAAGTTACAGGCAAAGTCAGAGTTCTAATGAGAAGAGAACAAGTACATAAAATATGTGCTAATCATATCATACTACCTGAAATGGAAATAAAGCCCATGAAGAACGAAACCAAGGCGTACTTTTGGGTTGCAAATGATTTTGCCGAGGAAACTGTTATTTTAGAAAAATTCTGTATCAAATTTAAAACACCAGAACTAGCAAAAGAATTTTACGAAACCTTTGAGAAAGCTCGAAAAGATTCTGCAATTGATGTAGTAGTGTCTACAGAAATAAAGACAGTACAACCGACCAAAAATCAAATTCCAAGCTCAACTGTTGTTACTGCAGGAAACGACGGCAAAACCGTTATCGGAGGTTTTACATTTAGCAGTAAACCATCTTTTAAGACCGTAACTGAAGATTCAAACACTCAGCCAAAAGTCACTGAGGCACCAACAAGTAAAGTCAATGTTTTTACCGGTGTCACGTTTAAGACAGCAACTTCGTCACCTTTTTCGAATTTAAGCACTACTACAAATTTAACGAACACGGTCAAAACTCCGGAGAGTACAGTAACTTCTAGTAAATTAAACAACTCTGACTTAGTCGAGGAATTTGAACCAACAGTTGATTTTAAGCCAGTCATACCGCTTCCTGCTTTAGTAGATCAAAAAACTGGTGAGGAAGATGAAATTGTTTTATTCGAGTATAGAGCGAAATTATTACGATTTGATGCGGCAATAAAGGAATGGAAGGAAAGAGGTCTTGGAAACATAAAGCTCCTGTGCCAAAAAGAAAATAACCAGAAATTACGGTTATTAATGCGAAGAGAACAGATAATGAAAGTGTGTTGTAATCTCCAAGTTACAAAAGAAATGGTATTCCAGAAGATGCCTAATATGGACAAAGCAGTAACGTTTTGTGGCAAAGATTTTTCGGAGGGGGAGCTGGTTCCGGAAACATTTTGCTTGCGTTTTAAAACAGTACAAGCGTGCGACGATTTTATAAATGCTGTTAAGACAGCTCAATCAAAAATCGGAGAGGACACAACAAAAGCCGTTAAGGAGGAGCAAAATGCTGCCAAACAAAACATTCAAGTTGGTTTCGGAGAAATGTTTAAACCACAACCAGGTTCTTGGGAGTGTAAAGAATGCTTAATACGAAATGAATCTGGAAAAGATTACTGTTGCGCGTGTAATAGTCCTAAAGATCCAACTGCAAAGAAAACTGAAAACAAATTGGAGTCTGTAAATACACCAAAATTTAACTTTGGTATTCCATCTCAAGGTCCACAAACTGCAGTAAATACGAGTGCAGCTACGACTATTACCGGTTGGGGAGATAAATTTAAAGCGAGAGAAGGCACATGGGAATGTTCTCAGTGTTATGTTAGAAACGAGGGTGCCAGTGAGCATTGCACTGCCTGTAATAATCCTAAAAATCAAGATATTTCAACCTCCAAACCTGAAGTCAAGTTTACATTTGGAATCACGCCAAAGTCCAATGAGGCAACAGGGCAAAACACAAATAATATCCCAAAGTTTAGTTTTGGAATTCCACAAGAGAAAACTGTTAGTTTTGGTATCCCTACAGCAAAAAGTTCTAATATATTCAAAGCTCCTGAGCAAACTAAAGAGAGTGATGGTGTTCTAGATCTAGGCATTAAAAAAAAGGATGAACAAAATATTACAGTCACTCCAACAAAACCTGCACTTTTACCAACTCCACAGACGAATGTGACTCCATTTGGCAAAGAAAGTGGTACTTTTGAATTTTCTTTTAATCAGAAAAATGTGACGAAGGGTAAAAGCCCGGTAAAATCACCAAAAGATAAGAAGGACAATGATAGTGACGACAATGAATATGCCTCTGAAGATGAGGGACATCATATACATTTTAGCCCAGTTATTCCAATGCCTGATAAGGTTAGTGTTTAATATTATTGAATTTATAAATATTTAAAATAAGTAGTTCTGTAATTACATATGTGATAATTTTTTTTAGATAAAAGTTGTGACTGGAGAAGAAAATGAAATCGAATTATATGGACACAGAGCGAAATTATTCATCTTTTCTGGATCAGAATGGAAAGAACGCGGCATAGGAATTGTGAAAATACTAAAACATAAAGAAACTGACAAATTAAGGTATGATATAAAACTTTTTTACAACATTATGTTAAATCCCATACATGACCATTGTGTTAATTTTCAGAGTGCTAATGCGTCGGGAGCAAGTTCATAAAATATGCCTGAATCATGCACTTAATAAAAATATCACTTACCAACCGAAAGATGAAAAATCCTGGTTCTTCTGCGCGAATGACTTCAGTGAAGGAGAAATTCTTCTTCAAAACTTCTGCCTCAGATTCCAAAACAAAGAGATTGCATTACAGTTCAAAGAAGCAGTTGATAATGCTTTAAGTGGGACTTCTGAACCACCAAAAGTTGATGTTGATAATAAGTTAAATAATTCTGAAGATGTCGTTTTCGTAAATGAAATACAAGCATCAAATGAAGACAAGCAGAAAGCTAGGGATCTTATGCTACCTGAAAATTTCTATAACTATGTAAATAAGGAACCATGTCAGGGATGCAGAGGTTGTGATGATTCTGATAAAATTCCAGTATCAAATAAGGTGACATCAAAATCGATAAAGACTGATCCTGTAAGTTCAACTCCTCTGAAGACCTCATCTCCATCCAATTATCAGAGTCCAGTTAATTCTTTGTATGGTACTCCTACCAATCTCGACCGAACAATTGATACTACTGTGTTTAGAACACCTTTAGGAGCTATTGGGTCAAATACGTCTTCTGTTTTTGCTAACTCGGCCAATAACAGTGTTGTTGAAAAAGACTCACCTGATAAAGAAAATACTTTGACTAACAGTTCAAGTTCAGAAAACTCACAAAATCCAGCGACAGTTATTAGCGGCAGTCAAGATTCCTCCTCGTCGGTCAATTTACCAACCACAAAGTCTTGGATTTTGGCTCCACCAAAATTAAGTGTACCAAATACAGCTAAAGAGACTACAGATAAAGAAGAGTCAAAAAGTCTGTTTGGTTCCACCAATAAGACATCTCTGTTTGGTGATAAGAAATCTGCATCCTTTGAGAACAAATCTATATTTGGCAGCAGCGGGGTTTCAACAAATAAATCAATATTTGGATTTAATCTACAAAACAATAAGGGTGATACACAAACGTCTGAGAGTGGCTCCATATTTTCATCTGACAAGCCTGTTAATTTATTCAGCAGCACTTCAAGTGGAAGTATATTTGGGCCCGCAGCCTTAAAATCTAACCAGTCGGGTCCTCCAACGGGATTTTTCTCGTCTGTTGGTACATTCACGTTTGGTTCACAGAACAAAGAACCAATTTTTGGTGCAAAGCCTGCAGATGCTCCTGCTTCTGAAAAAAATTCTACAAATATCAAGGACACTTCTCCCAGTGATACTCACGATTCAAAGAAGGATGCATCTAAAGAAGAAAAAAGCGTGTCTGATAATGCTCTCTTCAAAGCGGACAATGCTTTATTTTCGGCATTATCGTCGAGTGGTCCTGGATTTGACCTCAAAAGTAAGATGAACTATATATATATTTATTTTCTTTCATAACTTCATTGTAATGTATATAAATAACACATATTTTCTATTACAGAACAAGCTAATTTCCAGTGGGAAGGTGCTGGCCAACAACTTTTCTCAAGCATGACTAAAAAAAGTGGTAATTCTGGAAATACAAATGACGACTCCGGAGCGGCTGAGGAGGAGTATGACCCACATTACGAACCGATCGTGCCTCTACCCGACAAAATTGTAGTCACGACGGGTGAAGAAGATGAGGTATACAAACAAAATTAAGATCAACTTTTATCAAAACCTATGAATGACGTATTGATTTCTAATATACAATATTTATTAAGGAATGACACAGTAGTTATGTATTCAAGCTTTATTTCCATCATTATACTTAAAGGAAAAACTGTTCGGGGAACGCTGTAAACTTTACCGCTTCGATGAAAAAACGAGAGAGTGGAAGGAGCGCGGTGTTGGAGAGATGAAACTCTTATATCACCCTGAAAAGAAAAGCTACAGGTTACTGTTACGAAGAGAGCAGGTACATTTTTTTTTTTTGGAAATTCGTTGAAACTTTATAAGTATGATACATAATTTATAATTTGTCCTAACACTATTATTGAATATAACAGGTGCACAAAGCTGTGCTGAACATGCTGCTGTTCATGGACCTGCAGCTGTTGCCGACGAAGAACTCCGAGACCTCCTGGACGTGGGCGGGAAGAAACTACGCTGAGAGCAGCGGAGATCAAGAGACATTGGCTGCTAAGTTTAAGAACGTGACCATCTCCACCGCCTTCTACAACAAGGTCACGGAGTGTGTGAGGGTAGGATTAAACGCATTCATTATATACATCATTATAAAAAATAACACAGAATCATTTATTTCTGTATTTTAAAAAATAAGGGATGAAGACTTTGATTATATTATATTGACAGTATATAGATTATAGACAGACAATTTTATATGAAAGACTATTTTAAATATATTTATTAATAATAAAAGAGATTATTTTTATGATGTTCTCATTTAAAATAGAAATTATTTGTAAATTTATAAATTTCATTTAAATTAAGCTAATAATAATTTATTCCATCCAATTGCTATTACATATATTATGGCTTTCCAAACTAAATAAACAAATTTATATCTTAAAATAAGGTTAAATCACCTTTTTAACGATGTTATTTATTTAAATTTATTTAAATGCTACGCAGAAACTACAAGCTGCAGCAGCGGAAGCGATAAGACAAGAGAAAGACAAACAAGAAACAGTAACTAGTGATGGAATCACACCGCTACGACTACCAAAACACTTGACGGAGTCCTCGCGCGCTGACAGTTCTTTGGTTGCCTCATCATCACAATCATCAGTACAAGAAGGAAATAGAAGTGAAAGTTCCCAAACAGATAACAAACAAAACGGCCAAGTAAGCAGCTCTCAAGAAGCTAATGAATCGTTGAAACAAGTACACTTTGAAGAAGATCAAGTTGATTACGACGATTGTAATTATGATCAAGAGGACTACAACGAACATTCCGGTGGCTATTATAATGAGGTTTGTATATTGTATTAATAGTTACTTAAATAATCTTGTGATATGAAATCGTTCTGATAGACAAGAAGCACAAGACAGAAATTTGAGGCCAGACATGCAAATGTTTTAAATTACTATCACCTTTATAAACATATCATTTAATTGAAAAATTAGTTTCTATCAATATAAAATGTGATCGTGCCTTCAAATCGATTTATCCAAATAAAAATAATATTTTAATATAGTTGTTCGACATAAGCGTATCATATTATAAAAGGTGATAGAGCCTAGCTGTGGTCAAGTGATTGCAGCTCGTACATGGGCTGGCTCGACCGGGGAAGTACCACCCTCTCACAGAAGAT
>DVQO01000642.1:0-14358 GCA_018231785.1 Danaus gilippus | reverse complement strand
TAAATCGGTTCAGCCGTTCTTGAGTTATAAGTGGAGTAACTAACACGACTTTCTATATAACACTATAACAATATATATATAAAACTATAACAAACTTTGTTAATTTTTTAAAAATACAATTTGTTTTTGAAATAAATTCAGTGTTATTAAAACGACTCTTCGTATGTTTTATAAATAATATAAAAATATTTTGTGTCGCCTCTCAAACAAACACTACGTATATTGAGTGCACTCTAAAATTCAATTTGATGATATTTATTGAAAATGTGCAGTTTTTTATAGTTTCGAAATATAATTAATAGCTTCATAAGTACCTACGTATAAAATGCAATTATTTTTAAGCGTTTCTTAGCGTCTAGCTTTAACTAAAGAAAAGGGATTGCATTACTGCAACTGTAAATACGTTCAGAAAACAGAAAAACTTTCCCATTGGACCTGGGACGATCTTAAAGGCGACTCCGATTGCCGGCACCCACTTGTTAAATAGCCATTTAGACTTGCTCATCGATAGTTACCTATCTGTCGAATAGTGTTGCATTACTAGAATTTATTAATGAAATAATATAATCTTTATATATTAAAAAAGTCGTGTTAGTTACACTATTTATAACTCAAGAACGGCTGTACGAGTTTGGATGAAAATTGGTGGAGAGATAGATTAGAACATAGAAAGGATATAGGATACTTTACATCTAATTGAAAAAGAAGAAAAAATAAGTTGATCAAATCCAAAATCTTATTATCAAATGTCTTTAAAGAGTAATAGAATGCGCCCGATCTATACATTTCTTATTATGAAATTAACGCAGACGAAGTCGCTGGCAAAAACTAATTAGTTTAAAAAAGTTTAGTAAATCAGGATTTTCTTTGAACGAATTAAATATATTGAATCTTGCTTTACATTCAAGCAATATTATGTTATACGCCAACCTTCGTCACGCAACCCTTATAGCATCACGAAGGTCGCATCATAAGTAACCTTAAGATATGTGAACATAATAATATTTTCCAGGAGAAATTGAATATAAAACTAATGAGCTAGTATCTCATAAAGTGCATCTGTCCTTTATAATTTATAAGATATTTTATAGGAATAGTAAGTAGCTATCAATACAGCTAAAGTTGTACGTCACGCGAAGGTAAATTAGCGAAGTAAGGTAGATGGCGAATAAAATATTATTTTCTTATGTCACTAGTTATTGCCTGCGACTTCGTCCGCGTTAATTTCGTAATTAGTAATATATTTATAGCTGCCCGGGTGAAATATTTTCTTTTTCTATCGAACGGAACGAAATATCCTATGTCCATCTCATTGTATAATCTATCTAACCGCCAATTTTCATCCAAACTCGTACAGCCGATCTTGAATTATAAATAATTAATTTATATTACTATAAAAGTAGTTACAGGCTATCAAGCTATAAGCTCGTAGATAAATTAACGATGCATGTAAGATAGACGGCGAAAAGATTAATAAATTTTACCTCTTGTTGTTCCGTGTTGGTAACATAATTACCTTATTACCCAGGGAGTATCCCTGTGATCATTACACGGCCATCATCAACGTGACGTTGATGTGCACTGGCTGTCCACGAGCACCTGTACATGAGAGCGCATTGCAGCTGTTGCAGCTGTTGGATAAGAGGTTCTTCGGTACAGTAGTGCCACTACCCACCGAGGATGATAATGGTAAGTCTTATATATTTGTATATGATTGTCGTGGAGTATTTGTTCTGGAGGTAAGTGTAGTTTTTTATATATAACTAACGAATTTTAACGTAATTTTTATACGATTAGTAATCATTTGGTGTTTAATTTATTACTAATTGTGAAAAAAAATACCTTAAAAGTCGTTAGTTTAGAAAATATTTCAGCCTAAACTTTCTTTTGATAATCTGCTTCCAATGTTAGTTACGCGGATTTGTACTATCCCCGACTATATGTTATTTGTTTATAAGTTATTCGACCGCATTTTTTTTTGTTTAACGTATTAGTCGTGGTATTGATTTAGTTAAGAGTTTGATGTTAGTTTAGCCGAAATCGTTGGTTTGTGTTTAGACGCATGGCATGCAGTTGTGTAAGCAATAGTGACGGTTTTCGACGTGAAAACATAGATCGTTTATGATGAAACTTTTTTAATCACTCAGACTTTTGAATTGACGAAATAATCATAAAATTACCTTAAAATATCGTTTCACTGAATATTTTTTTTATATGTGAAATTTTACATCGAATTCGTTTTTAGTTATGTGGTTTTATTCCAACAGAGAGAACGTAATAAAACGTGTACTGCACAAATAAATTCAACAAAATAAACTGACTCTGATAGCTACAGTTTACATACGTGTTTTTAGTTGAAGCAGAGTAAAGAAGTAGATTGTGTTTATGTTGGTGTATGAATGTTGATTTCACAAACTCTTCATTTGTACCATGTATTTACTAAACCTTATAAGCTTCAATGTTTAATATCTAGCTAAAAATTTTTCTCTGTGACTGATGTATGTATATTTTTCTTTGACATAACTCCTGTATTACCTCCCGCACGAATATTATATGTCATTTAGTGGAGACTCCACTAAATGTTTGATTTTCGTTGCATATTCCTTATCATGAATGAAATGGTTTTTTAATGTTAAAAATTATATTTGAATGTATGGATGTTATATGTTAGGTATAGTAGAAGTATTATGAATTTAGTCGTACATAAGGATTTGGAGATTATATGAAAATAAATTAATGAAAAAATTCAGTGCATTTTTTATCTTAGTTTGATAAATTCAGATGTAATTTTTTTACATTGAAACGAGAAAAGAATTTAGAAATTTTTATAGCAACTCTAATTATACGCTCGGCAAGTATATTAATGAAATATTTTTTTACATTTAAACATGTTTTTTTAAGTTGAATAAATAACTAAATAAATCTCCGTCTCTCTCCTGATTATACAATACATAGCTCGGTTTAAGCTGTACATAATAAATGCATATGACTTTAAGCATTTTATGATGTTCAATCAAATAAATCGACTGTTTAAATACGGTGATAATACCAAAGTAGGTACATATTATCGAAGTTTATGTAAGAAATATTAAATCGTTAGAATGTTTTTTTTTTCAAAGTTTTATCATTTAAAATTCTATGTACTTATTTATAGGTAATTAATTATCTGCATAGAAGAGTGATTTTATTTCTTTGTTGCAATACGAATTAATGTTAAGTTTGGCAATATACATAAGTGAATTTCTTTCATAAGAAGTCTTGATTTTACAACATCATATAAATTGAAGAACATAGCATATTATCAATGAATTAATTATTTGATGTGGAAGCAATGTTTTATGTGTACAAATATTTCTAATTCTCTACAATCATACAAAATTCATCCTTCATCAAACTTTGTCAACTATTTTAAGTGATACAAGTCGTTTTCGTGATTATAATTACATTATACCAATTTGATAAACTGATTACAACTTGATAAGTCATTGGTTATATACCAGAGAAGGAATGCATTGTCTTAAGAGTTTTTATCGCCTACATATTTAATGATTTTTTAAAGTTATTTACATATATACAATACTTGTATTATTATAGTAAAATCTGTTATATATTATTTATTAACTTATTATGTATAAAAATATCTGTATATACTACTATGTATATATACATATATAGTTTTATAATTCTGTCTGTAATTGTCGTCTGTATAAATTGAAAAATCACTTGGAATTGTAGGAATATATATGAAATACAAAAATGCCTGTGTTTTATATGTATCAAAATAAATAGGTTTTTTTAAATATTATTATGTATCAACTAAATATAGAATAAGTTATTATGTGATGAAAAAACGTTCCCGATTAATAGTTTAAAAGATTAATACATTTATATAGTGATTTATAAAATGTTTAAATTTATATATGTTAAATATTAGATTACTGTTCATCAGTCGTTTTTTAAGAAAAATTATTTTTACGTTATAATTAGATAAAATTGTTCGTTTGTATATAACAACAAACCAATGGAAGGTAGATCAATTTTAGGGTGATGTCTAACAATCACATCTCTTAATTGAAACAGTTTTGTTTCTTTCGTTCCCATACAAAATAACAATAGATTAGTTTTCGGTTGCAGGTATCCTTTGTATTAATACTGTGTGTGACGCCTTTTCATATATGTTTTGTAATAATAACATTTTTACTGTACTTGTTATGACTTTGATAATAATTATAATGGTTTATTTATTGAATAAACGAATAAAAACTCTTTGCAATTACTAGTATGTATATAAAATTTTATCGTTCCTATCCATCGCTAACATTATATTGCCCTGTTTGTATGTCTGTGTAAACATATTATTCATTGTTATTTTTCTAAAAACAAATAAAGCTGTATGGATTACAGATTAAAATCTTTTTATCGTACGTAAATCGAATGGTATTTTTATTTACTACCATGATCATATGTTACAAATGTTTGTTTTATCTACCCTGACTTTCATTTCGTCTATTCACTCTGCTTCGATATAAATCAATGGGAAAAAATGCTAAAAGTTACGCCAGTTAACCCCTTTCGGTTGCTCTGTAATTAAAAATTGGTGAATTCAAACATACGTTGCTAGTGCCCGTCTGTAGTCCAATTATACTCAACATGGTTTTCCACTATGTTAGTAAGTCGATTTTATTTAATCATTATACAGGGTATTGTATTTTTATTCGTTGTATCGTCGGTTGTAATTTAGTTTGTATGGGGAGGCCCTGCGCAGTGTCAAAATTAGATTTCAGTCGTCGTTGTAATTGTATCAGGCTGAATCTCATTAAATGATTGATGGTCCTTACGGCCTCTAACCTCGACGTCACGCTCCTTGTAATAAAGAGGTTTGATATACAATATGTGCAGTAGGAGTACCTATAAGTAATATTACTGCATGTATATATAACATTTTATTAGTTTTTTTTTTATCATTATCATATTTTGTTTAAAAATACATTAATAGTTTAATTATTTTATAAATTATTAAGCTTCATTTAAAGTTACGTATATAAAATATTGCGCAGTAAATATATTATAGTTCACAAATTGACGTGTATAAAAATAACATCGCTTAATATCGTCACTAACTAGATCAGTCACCCTCACTCTACAGAAAATTGATTTACTGCTCAGTCAACTATATTATAAATGATTCAAGAGTTATAAAAGTTTCAACCCACGCGATAAAACTGTTCAGAACATAATAAAATGTATCCCATTGTACATGCAGAAAGGTAGAATTTGTAAAATTGAGTTCTTAATTAAAATAATAAACACATTTGCAGCGAGTATGATGTTTAATCATTTTTATATCAGAAGTTTACAAGCTTCATGACGTTGCGTACAATATAATTGAACATGAACACCACTTTAAAACCATCCAGTCCATATGGTTTTGTTACAAAGCTGGAATTTTATTTCCATTACTCCTGCTCGCTGAAATAGATCTAAAATCTATTATACATTTTTTTTTTCTATAAATTTTGAAACTACAATAGTAACGCCTAACACATTATTCCATTCGTTTTCCTAGCCTATAGAACACGTTTCCATAAATATATATTTTTTCCTTACCACATTTAATTTATGTATATCTTTACTATGTACGGGCAGCCTGAATGATATGTTGAGATATATATTTTATATACACCTCACACACACAAACGACCCGTACCACCGAGCACCTTATAGTATCCCACAGTATTGTTCAATTTATTATCAACATTATAATTTTTAATTTTATTACATATATATATAAAATTCCCTTGTAATTTCTATATATAATTTACATATATAATATTTATTTACCCTTTAACATTTCCAAAGCCGTCGCATTATGTTTTAAAGCGGTTCGTTCTGTCGCTGCTTGTGACTATCCTACAATGTATGATTATTTTCATCTACGTACATTTAGATGTTTGAAACAACTACTTTATAATGTCACATTAACTACGAAGCTGTAATGGGCGTTACAATAGCCCAGCCTAAAAGCGTACCTAAATTAATAATTTTTCAAAGACATATATGGGATTCTTTAGAAAAATTCATTTATTTGATCAGCATTTCAAATGACACTAGTTTTTATAAAGAATCTAATATATATAAATGAAAATCACCTTAAATCTAAATTAGTTCAACAAACACTTATTATTTTATCTATAATATTATATAGTAGGTATACATTATTTTAATTATATATTTTTTCTTATAGTTATGGTGGCTGTGAACAAATCCGATGGGCTCAATCGGATATGTTCGCGGCCATCGCCCAATCATGAGATTATACATTTATATTCTTTAGATTGGGCGATCTTATTACCTAAACCTTATATCTAAAATACTGGATCAAAAATTCCCGATGTAGGTGTTCATGTTTTTGTGTACCGTTTTTTGAATATGTAAATAGATTGTATGATTTTTTTTAATTTTTTTATAAATATATTTACGGCGGACTGTGAACTTGTTGATCTTTAATTTTAGTCCATATCTTGATGTTATATGAAGTTTACAGTCCGCGGAGATTTCAACGCTATCATCTACGTCTACGTCAAACAACGTCTATGTTAATTACGTTTAACATTTAACTACAATACCTTAATCTGTTGTTGAAATGTCTATAGTTGTTTATATTTCTAGTCGGGTACGTTTTAAAATTGTGGATAGATGTAATCACTATTTGATCATCGATTTAGGGGATTTCACTAAGTATTTAGAATTCTGCACGCTTTCATATTATTATAGATATTTAATTATGTTCTTAATTACGCAGAAGCAACATAATATATGTATATATGTGATTGAAACTCAGCTTAAATATATATGAATAATCCTTAGCTGTCTGGTGTTGAACGATTCTGACCATACCGATGTTTCTCATCTGCTTGACCAAGTTGAAAACCGAAGTATAACTTAAAAATATATACACTGAAAATTTATAATCGCAATAGCCTTAAAATACGTTTAATAACATGGAATATATAATTAAGTTTATATAATTTAAAACCTTACTTATACACACATAGTTCTTGATATAGTCAATATTTTTTGTATTTTTATCTCTTTTTGTTGAACAACCCCTCGGGGTAATCAAGGTTCATTTTTTGTTATATTTTGTCTTTTTTTTTCGGCTTTTATATATTTTTTATCGTTGTACGCTAAGTGTTCTACATAATTTTTTTTTTACATTTTTATATATTGTATATATATTTTTTTTGGATTTTTTTTTTTTATCTGTTTTTGTTGAACAACCGCTTATTAAGGGTACTCAAGGTTCATTTTGGTTTTTATTTTTATATCTATTTTACACTAAATTTCCTCTACATTTTCTTCTACTACTACTACTACTTCTACTTCTATTTTTTTTGTATTTTTATAACTTTTTGTATTTTTTATGTGGTTTAATCTTTTTTATCCTTTTTTTGTCGAACAACCGCTCATTGAGGGTACTCAAGGTTCCATTTTTTTTGTAACTTTATTTATATATTTTTTTCATTTTTTTTATATGTTATGTCCTCAAAATTTTTATTATTATTATTTTAAACGTTTTTATTAAATTTTTTTTTGTCGAACAACAGCTCATTGGCGGTAGTCAGGTTCGTTTTGATTGTTGTTTATTATTTATACATATTTATTTTATTTTATTTTCCTTTTTATATTTTCTTTTTAATATCGTCAGCATTATTTTTTTCTGTTTTTAAATGTTTTATTTGTTTTTAATTTTTGTTTTATATTTTCACTTTAGAGTATTTTCTTTTAATTACGCTTTACCTCTATTCTATTATAAATTTATTTTTCATTTAATTCCATTCTATTTCAAGGTAAATCTGATCATATGTTTTTACCTTTTTTTATTTATTTTATTTTTTTCCATTTATTATTTTTATATATTTTTTTTTTACTTTTATAAGCATATTTTGTTTTTTTTATATACGTTTTGTATTTTTTATTACTACACAGTAAATGTACTCAACTTTTTTTATTTTTTACATTTATTTTTTTTTTCATTTTGTATTTTTATTTACGATTATATTACTACACAGCAAATGTACTCTATTTTTTTTTAATTTTTTACTTTTTTGTTTTTTTTTACAAGCATGTTTTTGGCATTTAAAGCATTTTGTACATTTTATCTTTTTTTTTTTGTTTTTTCATTTATCTATACGACTATGATTTTATTTTAATATCAGCCAAATGTGTTCTACTATCTATCTATTTTATTATATTTCTTAATTTTACATGTTTTTTTTTAATTATTTTTTTGTATTTTTTATTTCATTTTTATCTATTACATGGTTAATCTACTATACATATATTTTTTTGGGTTTCTACCATATTTTTTGATATTTATTTTTGTATTTTTATGTTCTTTACATTCTACTACTAGTTTAATAAATCCTTATTTATTATAACACTGACTGACTGACTAAATCTAAAAATGATTACGTCGTAATGAGTTTGATGTTCTGTAGAAACACAAATATGGATTATATGTTACATATATGTTCATACAATTATTATATAGATACATTTGCATGGCAGATCGTATTATTAGTAATAAAGCGTATTGATTCATTCCAAGTACACTCAGGTCCGTGTAAACTTCACTTAATTTAACACTTCACTATTGTTATCATTAAAATACACACTGTTTCGTAAAACACTTTATATTTTGTATGGATACCGTTGTAAATTTTGGGGGGATTATTATCAAAGAACATGCCAATTATGTATGATAAAATATATTTTCTAAAATTTTGTCACAATAGTGATTTTTAGCCAATCGTTCCCTATGGTCTATCCGGTCTGTGTTTTTGTAAAGCTTTCGATATATGTATATATTGTAACAAAAATATTTCCTCTCTTACATCATAGGATCTGTTTATATACGAACAATACATACAAATATTACATACATCTGTTAGTTATGACAAAGTTTATCAAAAATATATATGTACATATATATTTATATGACTTCCGTTATGTAGTATATGATACAGTTCTGTAATAATTTCTATAGAAAATATATGTATTTGTATTGTATTATTTTTATATTTTGTACCAAATGTGTCGTTGAAGTGTGAATATGAAGCCTTTGGCTCAGTTTGGATTTTCCAAATAAGTATGTATATGTCTATATAAATATATATTTGCAATTTGTTTTCAAAGTTTGTACTGTGGTTGCGTTTTTAATATATGACGACGATGAATGATAACATATACGATTTACATTCATAGCTATACATTTAGTTACACCCGACTATGCTTAAGATTACACTTAATTTATAATGACGCTGACAGTTTGTTGGATACGTTATGATAAACCGATTTCTACTGAGTAAACAGCTCTTAAACCTCAGATTGTTTATGCATGTCCTAGTCCACATAACGTACCCTCGAAAAATTTGTATCCTCAGTTATGTTTAGGGCCGCGGTCGTCACTGCAAGTTAGGTTATCACTGTCTGTTACTATGTTTAAACTTTCGTATAGTCTTTTAGTGAAATGAAAAACGCTCGTATGCGATGGACCCTTCAATATATGTACGGTTTGAAGAAGAGTTAATGATGTGTCCTTGAAGTCGCTGTATCTAAAGATTTGGGGTAAAATTTTGTATAAATGTCCATCGCCACATGGAGATCTGAATGCGTTTATTCCACGTACCGCAGCGCTCGTACGGGCGTCATAACTCTGGGGCGTCAGATAGTGTGGACTGCTCTCATCTCGATATCCTGATCACGACCCTCTACGGTGACAGAGGCCAGTTCTGAATGATCAGCTTGAGTGCGGGAGTCTGCCATGGCCTGTCTTTGGCGAGTGTTGTCGAATTTCCATCGCGTAATGCAATCGCGTTGACGGCGTGGGTTGGTGTTGAAGTTTGTCATGTTGATGACTGTAGCCTCGGTGCTCACGTGGGATGCTGGGAACAAATTTTATATTCAGAACGTATAGAGAGAATTCATTAGATAGAAACTATTAAAAAAAAATTAAATTAGTTTAAGCACGGGCTTAAAATAATTCTGAATAGTCACGAAAGACTATCTCTTGGAAGTTTGAATAAATTAAAAAAATATATTTTCATAATAAATGCAATCTTAATATATTTGATTACCAATAACATAATTGTTTTAGTTTTAATATAAATTGCTATATTTGTAAAGTACATGAAATATATATATATAACATATATTTTAATATTAACCAATATATTTTTAAACATCGATATATTTTAAATAACGTCGGACATACTTTTCTCCAGTCTCGGTAAAGTCGCGGCGCTTCAAAAGTTTTTTTATATATTTTAATATAAGTTCTGCTGGTTTAAGCTAAATTAGAAACTACAGCCTCCTATGCGGCGAACTTAAATTTTGTAAGCGGACTAAGTTGGGAATAGATTTTTTTATTTAAAGTGGACGTAACATTAAACATATATTATACGTTACCAGCTGAATAAGAATAATACAATATTGATTTTTTCCAACATAAAAGTAAACAAAGTGTACTTGGAATTAGTGAGTTGTGTCTGACGCTTATAAATTTTAATATATGATTATAAGAAATGTGTTGTGTTACTTGACGCTGTTGACGCATCTCGATGAAGGTCAGAGGGAAATGTTGTAAAAATACAAGTTGAATGTATAATTGAAGTTCACGACGCGGATCAGGCTTCGTCCAGCGTCTTACGTTTATCCGAGAGCGAATAAAAGTATTGTGATATTCAATTATCGTCAATTTTTTTTATGTTAGAAACAAAAAGACTTTACGGATTCAGAAAGTTTAAAATTACAAAAAGATATTTTACTTCCTCGAAAATGTCCCGTCCCTTTTATCTTTAAATACAATTTTTTAAATGTAATGAGATTTATTTATTTCAGACTCAATACGTATACATTTGAAGCACTTTAAAAGTGTCCATTGTACTATAAACTGTATGCGCTAACTTTTCACAGAATCCCTTTTGATGGAAACTTTTAAATGAAATCCATAAGCTCAGAACTAGACGTGTTTCCACATTCCTGTGACAGATGCTGTGTTGTCAAAAAAAAATGTAATCCACTAGCGAAGGCTTCATTGTTCCACCTGAAAGTAGCCTAGCACAGTATTTGATGTCACATTTCTGTAACAAACTTTCTAGCTTTATCCTTACAAGCGCTATAGCTTTTGTGTGACTTTCTCTAAATTCACAGAAATTTAGCTTTAGTTTAACAACAAACTAAAAATGTATTTCTGTCTCATCAAAAAAAAATTACCTGTACTCGCGCAAATAAACAAAATAACGAAAGCGTTTACAGTTTTAACGTACGTCAGACAATGCTAACTTGTGTTGAGCATTCAACTTGTTTATTTATTTTTAAAAGTATTATGTTGTTTAATTTAAACATTTGTTATGTCATTATATGTTTCATTATATCATTTGGACTTGTTCTATCACTAGTTTGTCAAAGATTTTAATTGCTCCATTCATTAAATTTTTATTAATAAACTTTCACGAAATTCTGTTTATTGAACTCAATCCGATCTGTTGTCGACAGTGTCAGATGTCAACGGGATCAGCTATCAGTCAGTGTATAATAGATTATCATTGAAACGTATACATTTATTACAATTATGACAGTGATAGTTAAAAGTTTCGGTTCTCTGTAACGTTTCAATAATATTATAATGGATATTTTAATTATTGTTGTACGATCGACAACAATTTTATTGTTAAAAGTAAGCCATGCCACCGTTACTAAGGTACGATCATGAAAATTTGTTCAAGTGATGAAGAAACTGATTTAAAAAATAAAATTCACATGATTGAATTTAAATGTTCACAGTTGTTCTCTATAAATAATTTTTCGTATATTACTTGTAAGTTGGTATGTAAATACGATAATTTGTATAATATTTTAGAAAACAAAGCAACCCTGATACATCGCTATGATTGAAAACGTTTCTGTAAACTTTGAAAAATAATCCATACACTTCAACTGATTGATCTGTCTGTACGTCACACCGATTGAGTACACAACATTATAACAAAAAACATGTGCTGTGCTGTGTTGACAAACGTAGTCACATACCCGTGTCAATATAATAACTTACACGCTAGATTTTATTACTATACAACATTGAAGTACAAGGTTCAAATACGAATAGTAAAAATATAAAAGTTTCTTTAAATAGTAAAAGTCTCAAAACTTCTCCATCTGAAAAAGGGGGCTTTTGCATAGCAGTGGGCTCTGATAGGCTGATGATGATGATGGAAAGTCTCAAAGTTTTTTACGATAGTAATAGTCTTAAAGTTTTTTAGAGTGTCAATTTTTTTTTTTCATTAAAAACGGTATAATTAGAAGATCCTAATTGATTTATTAAATCTTGGTTGAATGTTTAAAATAATGTTGTTTCTCGTCTTGAGGGGCTTAGGTTTTCATAAAGCCTTACATCCAACAAGTTGTCGCGGTCTTGTAATATTAATTTGTAAATGTAAAGTTGCCACGGAGTCCGACTGTTAAAATACTATGTAAAACCAAACTTATGATCAAATATTTTTCTCCAACTAAACTTTTTGCATTCCGCAATAAGTCTACCTACTGTGAATTCATTTACCTTTTTGCTATGTATTTTTGTATTTGAATATAATATATTTTTTTAATATTTATTATATAATTGCATTATATAATACTAGTTTTTTTTCGGAGACTTGATTTGCGCGAGTTTCAGAATTACAAATGTTTAGTGTAGAACCGGGCGAAATCTGTTCCGCTTTATAGGAAGTAAATAACCAAATTTAGAATTTTATTAAGTATTTTTTTTTTTCAATCAAATAGCGTCAAAATTAAGCTATGTCCCTCCCCTAGTAATAAGCTAGCACATCACCAATTTTCAGCCAAATCGGTACAGACGTTCTTGAATTACAAATAGCATAGCCAGTACGGCTTTCTTTTATATGTATAAATAAGTTAGATTTTCAAAATGTTTCGTTGCAATGAATTGAATATTTTAATTTCAGTATCCTTTGAATAAATATGTTCTCTGTTAAAAAAAAACATTGCATTAACTTTAAAAATAAATGTAACAGCAAAATATCTGAGCGTACTGAAGTTACCTCAAACAATTCGCTTGCTTTGAATTTAAGTTCTTTGAACATATAATGTACAAAGATATAAATAACATAATTAATTCTTAGGCAACCTACAGTTTGAAATTAATTAAAATTTATATAAATAAA
Source organism: Danaus gilippus (assembly GCA_018231785.1). Classification (NCBI taxonomy): domain Eukaryota; kingdom Metazoa; phylum Arthropoda; class Insecta; order Lepidoptera; family Nymphalidae; genus Danaus; species Danaus gilippus. The sequence continues at coordinate 1,117 of DVQO01000642.1, read as the reverse complement.
CGAAATTATAACGACGTCGAACATCAGAGAAGAATATAGTGAAGAAGAATGCAGTATAGAGAAGAATCCGCTTACTTGAGACGCTGCTGCCTCTAGGCGGATCTGCTGCGAACCTTACGGCGACGGCCCGGCGGGCCCGGCGGCGGACCCAGGGCAGGGCTTGGATGAGGGCGCGGCGATAGTTCTGGCCACTGAGACAGTACAGCAGAAAATTGATGCCGAAGTTGGTGTGGAAGAACATCACAGAGAGTTGCTGCAACGCCGTCCAACGGCCGCCCACCTCATTGGCATTCTACGGACAAAAGAATAGAAAATTTAATTTATAATAAATTATAAATAGGGCCTCATCTAACAGAAATTTTACTAAGAATAAATAAGGATTGCTTATAAATCATTCGCATGAAAATTATTATGATGTTCGATGTTAGCAGCGAAGCTTTCTGTTCATATAATCGCTCAATGTACATACAAGCTTCACAGGGTTATGTAGTTGTAACGAGAAGTGCTTGCGTCCGTCACTGATGATTATGTGAAGTACTCGGCCAGTACAATACGGATATTTGTCACTACCAGGATCATCCGACTAACACGACATCGCTCTGATGATAATTTAATTTGAATTCACTTCACAATTCATTATGAAAAATCATTATAAATTCTCGAATATCGTTTACAAGTACAACAATGAACAGATATATCAAGTTGAACTTGTTAAAAGTTTATAAGTTCTGAAATGGTTAGTGTATTCAATAACAGTTAAATCATACAGTTAAAGTATGGACGCAGGGCAATATCGGAACGATTTATAGTTTATGTGCACTTGAAACTTACACGGAGCAGACGGCACTCGAGTTGGGAGTTGCACCTCGCCTCTAAACCAATTACTTTATATTCAGTTTGTAAATTATTATCGAGAGCTATAAGCGGTGCTGATTGTGTGGGGCGGTCGAATAGAAAATTATTAAACTTGTATAATATGCATGCATCTTGTTTATGATGCTCACGGGTTCTTTAAAAAGATTAATTATTATATATATATTTTTTATGATTTTATTTTGGGATTTTTTAGCAGCAAAGCTAAATGTCAGTCCCATCGTTCCCTTAATAAAAATCCCAC
>DVQO01000641.1:0-14373 GCA_018231785.1 Danaus gilippus | reverse complement strand
CAAACAAACAAACAAACAAACAAACTCTTCAGCTTTATAATATTAGTATAGATAAAGAGATTTAGATAAGTATTTTTATGTACTTAGTACAAACGTATTCACACAAAAATTTGTATGAAAACGATACCTATATATTATATACATATTTTAACCTTTACAAAAATTTAGTAATAATATCAAACCAAGTAAAAGGAACTCTTAAATATTAAGTTCAGATCTAGTAGATTTATCTTTTACGGATTAAATTAATTAAAACAGTATTGAATACTCTTATGTAGCGGTACATTTTAAAATTCATTAATTCATTACCATACATATTTATAAGCTTTTAATCTTGGCTAGTGATTTTTTATTAATTAGAATGCCGCACACTCAAATCGTGACCCATCTCATATTTCTTATAACTTTCGTCTAAATTAACTACACACGTATATCAAAGAATTATTAGATGTTGGGGAAAATTCATTATATGGTATAATTGTTTGAAAACATATACATTAAAAGTAATAAGTAACTAAATGATGTACTGATAAATTTTCAGCTAGTTAAACTATTATCAGATTTTCTCTATAGTCTAAATCAGACTGAATTTAAGTGTGTTCGAGTTATTCACCATGCTTCGTAGCTATATTGAAAAAACTTAAGCTTGGTGATATTCGGTGATGAGCTGATGAAGAATAAAGATGTTTAAATATTTTAATACGGACATATACATCAATTAAACAAAATACATTTTGTAGTAACTAAAATACGGATACCATTTGTTTATTTCATTAAAAATTCAAAGTAATACAATTATTCATGTAGTGAATTGCAAGGACACCACTTAAGTTCACATATTTATTATTTCGTAAAGAAATATATTTAACATGTGGTGACTAAAAAATATATAGCTCAATTGGGTTTTTGATTGAAAATTATTATTTTTGCTTAATATATGGACTCGTAAAATATAGATTTCCTATATTATGAGTTATGCAAATAATATAGCACGAAACTCATAGAAACAGAAATATATATCATGTAATAATAAGTTTTTAATACGTAATGAAAATAATAATGAATCATAAGTTTTAGTGTGACGAACCTTCTGAGCATTCCATGGATTCACCGTGTTGGTATCTGGTCAATCACGTTGCAGGGAGAGGAGTTTTAATAATACCTGGGACTTGCGACCCAGATACAAGTTTAAAAGGGCCCTATCTAAGGCGCGTTAAGCGCTCACCTACACCGTCCAAGCTCCTCTCTCTACCAAACCAAAATTTGAAATTAAGTTTAAGTTTTATTTGTATACTTATAATTCGTTGAAAGAATGATCACTGAATGAATTTCCAATTTAAGAATCGATGCATCTAACATACAATTTTAAACCAAAGGCATGAAACAACAATATTACTATTCAAAGTATCAAATAACCTATCTTCATACAAATGAAATTATTAGATATTTACTGTTACGGGGTAATCACAGTGAAACTACTGAATAAAATCAATTAAATTTTCCAAAGATTAATTTCTAAGACAGTTGTATTTAGATAGTAATAATCGCCATATCTTCATTTAATATACAGTTTTGAAAGTTTTGAGAAAACAACATTTTTTTACGAGCACTTCGAATACAAGTATTTTTATTGCACGCACGTTATGTTTAATTAATTATTAAACAAAACAAAGAAAGTCGAGTGTATTACCTAGTTATATTACAACTTTCTTCATAGATATGAATTTTATACATATAACGTAGTTAATATTATCCTTTCCGATTTCGTGTCATTGTCCGTTTAATCATGAGGTCACGGTCAATGGTGATCGCCCACTGCAACATTTATATGTACAAGTAATTGGCTTAAATAGTTGATATTAAGACAAGGAAACGTCTAGGACTGGTGTGCCCTGTCGCTGACAGATCCGAGGTACAGCAACATAGCGGCCGATGGCTTTCGCAGTGGTTTTAGTGAGTAGGGGCCTGCCCAGGTCGCGTCTCACAAATCCCTTCCGGCCCCACCAAGGTCGGTTGGACGGCTCGTAAAAGAGTTTCCCTGCGACATCAAAAAAAAAGGAAACTTCTAGGAAGATACGAATTAAAAAATTATTAAAAATAGAATCCAACACTTAATTATGATCTGAAAGAAATATTATCATTTTTAATGTAAACCAAACGTCTCCGTTGTAAAATTATAATTTGCCCTATTTACTACCTACGGCTAGCACTAAAAATATTTAGTTCCGAAAGAAATCATTTTATCCTATTATTACTTAAAAGTGAAATGTAAATTTATTTTAAAACGTGATTGTTAACAATCACTTGTTTATAAAATTACGAATTTCTAAAATGCGTCATGTTACAGTCAAAATTCAAATGAAATTCAAACAATTTCTTGTCTTCCTTCGAAAGCGTCGTATCTAATACTTTACTTACAACAAAATATTCATAAAGAACTTCTACTAACAAAATTATTATTGATATATATTTATATTAATATTTAATAATTTCTCAATCTATACTTTTACCAGTTGTTTATATCACATTAAAATCGCAATACAATATAATACGTTGATTTCGTCAAAGCCGCGAACCGTGTCGTAAATCGTGAGTTATGTGACCTTCAAATGAAATGGAAGTTCTGATTGCCCTAAACGGCCCCATCATAGTAAATGACAAACTGTAACTAAAACACTGTATAATTAGAAAAAGTATTAAAAGGTAGACTAATGGAATATTTAGTCATTTGATAAGTTACAGCTAGTAGGCAGATTGAAGAAAGGATACATTTGTTGTATGTATTTAATAATTAAGAACATAGATTTTGATTTATTGATAGCATAGATGATTATACATATTATAACCGACTAACTTCAAGCCACACCTTATTAAGTCCCAGCAATAGATTCCGATGTAAGAATCCTTATTATTATATACTGATAATAAAAATGTTCATATATTCATGAATTGTTAATGTTTTTGTGAATGGTATTGTAGAGTTTTTAGTCGTAAAATCCACGCACGTTCTGGACAGGGTAATAAAGGCATCTCGTCGTCACACAGCATTCCAAGCTATTGTTGCATATGATGTGACTTGTTAAAATTTCGTACGAAATATTAATGTTGACAATATTTATGCATACACATTTGACGAAAACAAGGTATATATATTATAATTTAATTCGAATAAAATCCATTTCTTATTAATTGTCATAAATAAATTACCGTCTAACTAATACTGAGCTGACAACCTAGTCAAAAAAATTGCTTTATAACACATTGGTGGCGTACGCTATATAAAGAATTCGTTTCGCACGCAAACTCCACAATGAATACGCAACTGAGTTCAATCACCCTGTTACACAACATCAGAGAGCTTTCATCCACTATTGGCCTACTAAGGCATAAGAACCGTGTAATTTGTATTTTATACACGCTCGTAACCTAGCATACATTCTGAAAGAATCTTGTCCAAATAATTAAAGCTAACAATTGAACATCATTAGTAGGTAGACCGCTGTGTAATTTAGTTTATTCACTAAATAAGAACCATTATGTTATTGTATTAAATATGTTTTACTGTTATTAAAAAGTCACTTTGCTTTTGTGATTATCCTTCTATAATACACACCGGTTTATGAATGAAAAGCAGTGAAGATGCTTAACTAAATCCTTGCTCCCGACACTCGTAAATTTATGAACGAGAATAAATATTTAATTTGTAATTAATGCCATGAAATAACAGTAACAGTTTAAAATTAACAAACAAAATAAATTTGTCGTCGAATTAATTACTTAAAATTGAGTAACTCCTATCGGTATGATTAATTAAATGATGCCCGAAATAATGTCCTTATAATGTTATTTTCGTCGACATTTGCCAAAAGGAAACGAAATCAAAAATTTACATCAAATTAACTCGAGCGTAAACAATGGCTTTTGAATATCACTTTAGTTATTGAATTGAGTGACTCCACTCTTGATGAGGGCTATTGACTCATCGTAATAAGTTTTTTAATGGAATGACAAAACACTACCTTTGTCAGCCTATAAAGATTTAGAGATAAGAGTCCTCCCTTTATCAAAAACTATGGAAAGGGAAAAAAACACGCCTAACACGCAGGATTCAATACTTTCAAAAATATTTGTACATCCGAACTCAATCCAACAAAAATGTTTTTGTATGTACATAACATGGAATCATATCATATTTTCATAGTGTTCCGTAAAAACTGTGAATTCGTTTATATTTGTTCATCGGTCCCCAGCCCCGTTAGATCTGCGCATCAGTACGCGACGGGTCAACGTACGCGGAAGAAAGGAAATTGGTGAATTACTAGCACAGCTACAGCTCTATCAAAACCATAGTATTGAGTTTGAATGAATTCATAACACTAAACATCATATGTTAATGTGACGATATAGAAAATAAAAGTCATTTATCAGATTTTATGTCATAATAATTAATTATTATAATATACTAAAATTTATGGTAATTCGATTACGTACGGTTCAGACGGTCTTAGTATCTATTTAAATTTCAGGTCAATGTCTGATGACGGCCACACATGTTACATATAATTGTGATCATAAACGTCATGTTTACAAATTATATTAAATGAAGCTGATCGCAGAGCTGTGTTTGTGTTATCGAATGTAAGAAACTGCTCTCCCCGAATGCTATTCCGTTTGTTTTGATTGAAAGGCTGTTGTAACAGTTCTGTTATAAACAGCGCCTATTATAAGAGAAGCACGGATAACGATTTCCCTTCGTAGTTACAAAACTTTTTGTATTCGGTGTGGCTTTGAACGCTTAATTACTTCTGTACATGTTTTGTTTATAATTTGATAGATTTATATTTTTTAACTTAATTTACATACACGCTTAAACGCTCTCAACATCCGTGCAGTGATTTCGTCACACCTATGCTATTTAACAAACACATAACTCCATTTCGTCAATATCTATGTATATTACTGAGACTGAAGTAAAACTGATATTTTAAAACCATACGAACACAATGTATAACATTCATAAGGTAACTTTCCATAAGTACAAAAGATAATCCCTAAGTAATGTGTTAACAAACTAGACGCGACAAATATTTGATGTATATAATCCTTCTAGCTATCTATTTGTTGGTTGTATGTTGAATCATAGAACTAATTAGGTTAATCAACACGTACTGCCTATTAGCATGGTGTTGTTACCCAGTTTAAATGATATTACGTAAATTTTCCTCAGTCGTCTCAATAATATAATACTTAATGTTGATGAAATGTATAGCTTTATTTATAGGACATTACGGATTGTGTAAGGTATTCAGTCATTGGATCACAATTATGTACATTTATTAGCGATCACTGTCATCTGTGAGTTAATCGTTTTTTATAGCATTATTGAACATGGTTTCTCTTAAAATACTTAACGCATTTTTCTCAGACGGAATCGAAGTATTTTTTAAAGGAATATATTGAAATTAACAATATATAATTTGAAATATATAATAATGTACTATATTTTTTATTTCTTCATTAAAATAGAATGCAGTAAGTATAACTGCATCGCTGCATTGCGCTCGATGACGTCATAGCAACTGCAGGACATGTGTTTAAAATGTTGTACTCTTACAAGATTATCGGAAACATATCGGATGCACCTCCATAACATATAATTTAAAAATTTCAAAAGAGTTTTTATATTTTTCTAAACTAATAAATACCTAAGTACTTACATTTTTAAATTTAATTTTTTAATTGTCTATAACCATGTTAAATACTACAGAAAATTTTAGTTTTATTACAAAAAAGTTATACTATTTGAACCAGAAATTATTCTAGCTATAATATTTTATGCTAACCAAAAAAATAAAAAATAAATGCGCAAATATTTTTACTGTACAAAAGATGATATTATAATAAGTCGTAAAGACTATATGGACCTTTATGAGGTTATTGAACTAAGTTCCTTTTGTTATACAATACTCGGTTATACCGTAGTACATTCATGAAAAGCTATTGGACATAGCTGATTGTGAGTTATACAATCTCCTGTAATTACCTTTAGCATTACAACAGTTTTGAAATATATACTTGGAAATAAATACGAATGAAAAATCCATCTATATGAGAAGAATTAAAAACAGCAATTTAATGTAAGGCAGGGCTTGATGTATAGCTTTTACATTTTTCCCCTTACATCAGACAATAATATCCTCGCAATCACGAGAGTTAGTTCTATATCCTATAATAACAAGGAATATTTTGATTTAATTCCAAAATAACACCCTTTTCTGTTACATATGAAAAAAGTAGAATTTAAATTGTATCTTATGTATCCCAATTTAACTAAATTCAAAGTTTGCTCCTCTCAATATCACACAAATGAATAATTAAATGGTATATGGGGAATTGTCCCTGCAAATCCGTGGCTACGCCGTCGATATAAAATTTATTAAAATATCTCATTCCAACTATAAGTCTGCGAAGTCTGAAAGAGTCAGTTTTATTACATGAAAGAGTAAAAAAAAAGCAAAAACATAATTAACGTTTGTTTCTATTTTACATACATTTGTACGTTTAAAATTCGTGTATGTATCTCAAAAATATATTTTTTGATGTAACGACATTAATCTATCATACAATGTACTTCGAGGAATTTATGTAATTATATTTATTTCTACAAGTTGAGTACGTTGTGAGTTATTTTATTTCAGAAATGCATCAATTTTTACATATTAGTACTCCTAGCTGTACCTTTTTAATATTTTTTTTAGCTTTACGTCTATCTGCGAAATTAACGTGTCTGTTTACAAAAAAAAAACTTTTGACTAAAAAAAATAATTTTTATTTTCAAGAATTTAGTATTTATTTATCCTTTTATTTAATTCATTTAAAGCTCTAAATCCAAAGATCTTACTCTGCTAGGAGGAACGTAGGCTTTCCTCAAATAGTTTTATTAATAAGTATACGACTAGGTGAAACACAATCCTAGTTTGCATTTTAGACGCCGTGGAAGCCCAAGACAAATTCTTATTGTCCCTTCCATTTTATACCCATAGGAATGGGATTGAAAAGATATATATTTTCCGCCATTTCGTAGCGGCGGCCATCTTAGATTTAGATTTAGGACAGTGCAATGTGTTTAACTTGTAACCCTTTCATTCGACACCCATATTGATGGGATTTGCAAAAAAAATATCCGCCACTATGTAGCGTCAGCTATCTTCAATTTAAAGTAAGTTTTTGAATCCAAGGCGTATTCCAAATTTCACACAAGTCGGTTGTAACAAAGCTGTTGACATTTCAATTACTTAATTTGACCCAAGAAAAAATCAAACGGAGTAAATCAAACAAAACCATTTCCATACGTAAAAATATTTGCTGAAATTGTACCGCGTTTTAATCTTATTCTTTTATACGACTAGGTAATTTTCTTTCTCTGATCTGGAACTGCTAAACGGTCCTTATAAAATTTCTTTTGTGTTACTTAATAGTAAAATATTACAATTTTACATAACTTCAAAAGACGTAGGAAAGTTTTGTAAATAAATCAATAATTAATTATATTTATTGATTTAACTTAATATTTTCTTTTATCTCAATGTTGGTTTTAATTTGATATGCCGCCAGTATTATCGCCGCGTATCATACGTCTATTACAATCCAATTAACAATAATCCTCTGAATTCGTTAATCTGATTCAAAAAAAAACTAAACCAAGAACAGCATTAAGTAATATTAAGGAGATCTAATTTGAAAAATATATTACCTCATTTAATATTTAAACCGCTAATTTGCAATTTGTTATATAAAAAAATAGAAGACACATCTAATGACCTAAAATATAACGAAGTTTGTGATCTCACTTAATACTGCAAGAAGTACCTAATATCATCAGAAAAGTTTTGAATTGCTTTTACGAACGCTTTATCTTTCCAAAAGATATATATATATACCTATATAAAAAATCTCTACAAAATGAAATCAAATTATTGGTATTGTGATATGAAGACGTACATAAATAATACGGACTTCATATTTGTAATATGCTCCTTTTTCGTAATCGGTAAATAAATTTAGTACGACGTCACATATTGAGTAACCCAGCTAGTAGCAGGGGTCGCCAACTGGGGGTACTGCGCGTTATATCGATTGCGGCGAGACATAGAACGACTCACGACAGAAACAGTGCCATCACATCCAATTAATTATTTATGTAGAATTTTTCATACAAACTTACCACAAACATAATTTACATTGGAAAAAACAACTATGATATTAAAAGTCAAAATATAATGTTATTTATATATATATGTATATCTACATATGGGATTAACTTTTCCTTTAATGACTGAAATCAATTAACACTGTACAGTTGGTAAATGATGCGGTAATAATACCTACTTCTTGTGTAATAATTGAAAAATTCAGAGTATTTTTAAATTCTTATGAAAATGTAATTTTTGTTAGTCTCCAAATATACACTTCCTGATTAAGTCATATGAAATCTTTAAGAAATGTATGAAACAAAATCCTATTAATTGACAAAAATAAAATTTTATTACCGTTTAAATCAATTTCCTTGTTAGTGTCAATATAAAAACATTACTTATAAAAAAGCCTGCCTTAATTGTTTTCAGGTTTAAGGAAGTGTACAAGCTCACTTTGATTTAATGGATTTTACACAATGACAGTCGATAATAAATCCTCTTTGAGGTTTATATCAGACCTAGAATAAAAAACATATTTAGTTTCAGCACAACGGTTGAAGAAGGTTTGAATATCTCATTCATTTCAATTAAATTAAATAATAAAATGTTTAAGAAACATTAAACCCTGTTCTCTTAGTATTGTAAAATCCTTACATATATCAAAGATTTCTTTGCATGTACATATAAGGAGAAAGTATGATGTTTTAAATTTTTGTTATATAATTATTTATAATTTTTCTTTCATGTTTTGGTAATAATTATAGACCAATTTATAAAGCTTTCGGACTTGTCCCTCCAAACAACTTATTTCAGGAATATTTATGTGACTCCTTAAACTTAAACTTATATAAGCTGAAATTAACTAAAAGTACTCAACACATTTTACCTATTCAGTAAGTATTTTTTTTTAATTTTATCAATATAATTCCTATGGTACATAATTGAAAGTTTACATATATATGGATTAACTTTAAGCAAAATTTTAATTTTCTCTTAAGTAAAAATAACAAAAAATATCACTTCAAGTCTGATACTTTTAACAAAATTTAAAACACAGTAACAAATATGTATTGTATATGGATTTTTTTTACTCATACTTATTCCATAATTAGACTGCTTCCAAAATTTGTTTAAAATATAAAACATAGCCATTAACAGAAGTTTAGTAATCTCTGTTTTTAATATGTTCAAACTAATCTCTTAAATACGTAAACTCTAGACGGTCACTATTGAAACATAGGGAAATAATCGTTTCATTAACAAATGAACGCCTTCTCTAAATATTTACTTACTTGTGCTTATTTTTAATACTCAGTTACTTGGACTAAGCCTGGTACGGTAGCCCTACACACAGAACACAACACTTATGATCCCTTTCATTATACACTTTTTAGTATCTCACACAAAAAAGAAGGAATAACACAATAGCATCATATTAGCCTTTCGTAATTAGTACAAATTCACAGCATCAATGATCACCAAAGCCTGGACTAACGACTTGATCTGTGTAGTTCACTTTGACAGATGTCGTAAACCGCGTTCCAAAGGCGTTAACCGAAACGTACTCAATATTGACACGCATCGAATATACTAAACTATAAGCTTAACAATGCCATACACAGCCGCAGTAGAATAAACCTTTCATATCCAGATTATTTTAAAAGTAGCCATATTATAGAATCTAATATGACAAGATAGTGATTTTTAATTTGTTAGACCTATCAAATGATTCAAACGGATGCGTTCAATATATAAAAAAAATTGTTTTACTTTATTCTTTAAAATCTCATTTCATCCTTTTTATTATGTTGTCAGTATTAATACTACTTTAATCTTTATTGGAAATAATATTTTTGAAAAATAATACAAGAGAAATTTTTTAAACATCTAAAAGCGCCATCTAGGTTACGTTTGTAGTACTACGTAGTCAACTAAGGTTAATATTGTAATCGTCTTTTTATTAACAGATGTCAGAGCAACAGTGTGATAAAATTTATTTCACCGTGCCTAATAAATTAATACGAATTAATTTGTCTGAACTGTTCTAGAAAGACCCTTTATTCATACATTTGTATAAATACTAACGACTAAAATAAAAGTTTAGGCCCTCAACATTTGCAAAATACTACCAAATTAAATTAAATAAAAGTAATAACAAGGTTAAAGGTCTACAAATATGTATTTATAAATGTAACCACTAAAGAAACAACTTAAGATTCCACTACTACATTTTTCCAGGGACTACAATTTTTTTAATTTCCGTTTAGTCGTTTGAGGTTCTTTTTTGTTCTAAATTTTTTGTTCATGTTCTTTGTGATTATAGACGATAATTTCAACAACGACATTAAAGACTTAAAATTATAATCAACAGAAAGATTTGCAATAAGATTAGTATCACACCAATCCATAGATTTTCCTTTTTTTCATAAAAGTTCGTAAAGACACGAAATAGCACAAGTTTTCGTGAAAGTTTCTTAAAATTTCAATAATACTGTGACGGATTAATAAAAATTTCCCCAAGATTAATAAACATCTTATATTAGATAAATTTAGATGTTTGCTTTGATTATCTAAAGTTAACCTTGACAGTCAGGTAGCTAAATATTTAAAGATTTGTTTCCTTTTTTCTCAAGGTATTTAAAAGATTTTATAATAATTTAAGTTACTTTATTCCATAAAATTGCTTTATGAGAATGTTTTAAAAATTTTATTTAGTATTTAATATTTATTTAGTATTTAATACTCATTCGTATTCATAACGTCAAGCAGCGAACACTATGTTTACTTGCTCTAAATAACAACAAGGGAATACACGCTTTAAACGCATATTGTGCTTAGAAACGGTTTTTATCTTTAAAATAGGAAAGAAAAAGTGAAAAGTTATGAAGTTTTAGTGCTATTAGTAAAGTAATAACAGTGTTATAACAAATTAAAATAAACAATCTTAGTTCGACTTAGTGAAAAAAAATACTAAAATACTTGCTTTTAAATTTATTCTACACATATACTTAGTCTCAAATAAGTTAAATACCACTTTTTTAATACAACGCGTAAAGAACGCCGCGCCGTTCTATCTTGTACAAAGCTTTCATTGAGTACGTGCAAGTCCTGGGTTCAAATCTCAGCATAGTGAGGGAAAGTTTTGTGATTAAATTTTTTCGTATCCGTAGTTTATCCGTAAATGCATTATAAGAATGTTAATTCCATTCCGATTAATTTTCCTACACAATCATAACGGTACTGGCCAATACGAAATCTTTACAATATACAGGAAAAAATAAACACAAAATATAGGTAGGAAAAAACTTTATTTAAATATGCACTGAAAAACTTATACAACTGTATGTTTCCAACATTATCACTAGCTTTGGTAAAAGTACGAGAGCATCGTACACCGACTCCATGGTGTTTCCAACATTCAATAACCTAATTATACAAGATAGTTGTGCTAAAAAAGGGTACATATAAAATAATATAGGACAGTGTGCGGGCTCAGCCCAGCAGTCTTCAAGAGCTTATTGTACCTTGTACACTCTTGTGCAAGTGACATCCTTAGCTGTCATAACCTGAAAATATACATTATATATTTTAATGTTACCTATCTATATAGTACCTATATAAAAACGACTGAAGAATACATTTACTTGAAAATTTTCTATCTTTTATCAAGTCATTAACTTTTTTTTACTATAATATGATGAATGCACAAATGCACAAATAAAATCGAAGGAGTTTTGAACATAAAACTCCTTTTATAAAAAAAAAATCATCAAAAACAAGTATCAAAACTCACAGCCTTCATCTCTTCGGGGCCGAATTCCCTGACGTAGGTGACCTCCAGCCCGTCAGCGGCCTTCTGAACCTGTTTCAAGGTGTTCCCTTCGAAGGTACAAACGGACTTCACCTGCAAATAAACAAACATTAATAGAAACTTACATTTAAATTAAAATATTGTGTTGTCATTTCCTAGTAAGTAACACTAGTTAAATGGTAGCAAGCAAAGACAATAAATAAACATTAATAGAGAATTTCAATGTGTTGAATGGCTCAGATTGTTTAATTAGAACCACTTGTCCGAAAATTAAAAAATACCTAGTAGTAGTACTGCTACTCTATTAAAATCTCATCACTTAAGAGTAAATGTCTTTCTTTTTAAGTATAATGTACTCCACAAATATATTAAAATACGGATAAACTACTAGTACTGGGGCTTTAGTTTCACTGAAGCTAAATCCGTTCTATATTATATTAAAGGTAGCTAACAATGCTCATTGTAACCCTTCCGCGAAATCCTGCTAATGTTTGAAACCTGATTGGCTGTACCTGACGGATGTTTTGCTCTTTTTATAATACCAAAATACAGAGGAATTAAAAATTTGCTCTTATTTTGAAGATAATATCTTGCCTCAATGTAGGTATCCGATGTAGGTATAATCTTCTAAGAAGCTAATCAATGGTAATATCAGATTAAAGAAATATAACTTTAATATATATAGCGTCAAGACCATATTACCTTGGCACCGTCAGCGCGCTCCTCGTCAAATTCCTCGCCGGGCTTGAACTTCATCTCCGTGGTCTTGAAGGTGGATGACGTCACCAGGACGAAGTTATCCCCATCCTGACGCAGCTCCACAGTAGGAGTCACCGCATTAGCGGCCTTGCGGGTGATGAGACCAACGCCTGAAAAAAAAATACAAAAACGTTTAAAATAGGTATAAAAAAATATATCGTTCTTGTCATTTCATATGACAAATCCTCTCAAAAATGATCCTCATTTTGTACATCATACATTACAGGTTTAACGCAGCAATCTCACCTAACGCCTTCATAAATTCATCGAAGTTTTTCGATTCAATTAATTTGTATCTCTTCCCAGCGCATAGAAACATTTCTAAATCTAACTAGTAATAGTAACAAGATACTATCTAGCGGTTTAACTTATCTGACAAACCACAACGCGGTGAAACGGTAAAACACGGATTAGACATAGCGATATTTGATAAAGAAGGTTTACTTCAAAAGAGGCTGCCTTTAAAAGAGGTTGCATGTATTAAAAAGGAAATAAATATGTACATACTAATATTCAAGGAAAGAAAAAATGTCAAGACAATACAACCATTTATCACTATTAATTATTGTTAATTATTCAATATTATGAAACGAAAATATAAATGAAAATATTATGAACGGAGTCAGCGCTCAGCAATACATTACAATAGATGTTTTAAATGTGTCAAGTGCATCTCAAAACAAACATCTAATAATAAATACCTATTTTAACATCATGACTCACTCGTAAAATAAACTTTGTACAGATGCAACATCAGAATATAATAAATAGCTGTTTTTATATAGAAATATAATTCTAATATATTTGAAGGTTAAAATCAACTCTCAAATCATAGCCCACAATATACATCCATTATGCCAAACATTTTCCGTAAAACCTCATTTATATAATAGTTCTAATCAGATTAATACATTGGACATCAATAGATAGTCTTTGTATCTGCTGGAAGACCATTATAAGCGAGGCTTGTTAGCGTTTTTAACAGGGAGCAATGAAAAAACAATCATTAGTTTTGTTCTTCCCTCGCTCAATGAGATAACGTACGGATCAGGAATGTTTCTAAGAAGTTGGTATGAAGTTGTTTAACTGCTTATTGCAGTACCGCATTCCCAGTCTAACAAGAGAAGCATCCACTTTTTTAATTAGAAAACAGACAATAATCGTAACAATATTGTGGCATAAAACAAAGAAACCACATCCATAAAATAAGAATATCCATTTCACTATAACATATGATACATTTCATTTAACTTTTAATTATAAAACAATCATAAAGTGTTCATTGATGAATAACACAGGCTCTATTGAAGCAATATGCGTCACTTTGTAAACAGTAGCTATTGAGAAATTCTCATTAAACTGTCACAGAGAAAAGGCAAATATAACAGACGGCAGCATTGTGTAAGTTCCACAGAAAAAAATTATTATACTTTACGAATTTTATTTTATTTAATTTTTATTTACGGTTCACAAAACAGATTGTAACTAAAGATACAATTCAATGATAAGTAAACATTATAAATAAGCCAAGTTACAACCCAACAACTATGTGCACACAGATTATATACTAAATATTTCACTTATAAAAACAAAAATACATCAGCACTT
>DVQO01000640.1:0-14374 GCA_018231785.1 Danaus gilippus | reverse complement strand
TTCACAACATGTAAGGCAGACCCTGGCTGGGAAATTGCCAGGTAGAAGAAGAAGAACCAAAATACTTTTTACAATTAATCTTCTGTCTACATAAAACGTTAAACGTAGCCGCAGCTAATAACAATAATTAAAAGACAAATTCTGAATTTTCCGTGTAAATTAAAATATTTAATTATAACTCAACATATAATTGGGTTCATTTGGTCTTTCAACAAAGTCTTATAATAAATATGTTTCCATTCATTTAAAGGGAAGGTTTTATTTTAAAAAACCCAGACGATTTTTATTTATTTTTTAGCACATTTTCTTCATAAATTTACAAGTGTCTGTGATAATAATTACGATACTCATATAGAAAAAGCTTCATAAATCATGTACGCATGAATGTCGTCGACAGTTCAGATGACGTACTTGAAATGATAAATATAATTTTTCCAGTGACCTTAATAACACTCAACGTCGTTTAATTCTTGTGGTCAATTTAATAAAACGTCAAAAGATTTACATTTTGTGTGAAAGCTGTAATTTATTTACATTACTACAAATTTTAATATCTTAATAGCACAATAACATCTTTTCATGTAATTAATACTTATTTTTTCTGATGTTTTTAATTTATTTCTTTTTTGTATCTTGTAAGTATTTAAGCGACACTAAAGAATAAGCAGTGTATGGTAACTAGTTATTTTATTCGGTAAGAAATGAAATTGTCAGAATTTATTCTGACAATTTCATTAGTCTGGTAAAAAAATTATAACAAATCATATTATATGCAAAACGTATAATGAGATCCGCTGATTCAGATAAAACTTTCTTTGTCTGAAACTTTAAGCAAGAAAATTCTACTTTAATCTGCAATTGTTTAAAACATACAAATTTAAACTTCTTTTTCTTCCTGGCAATTTCCCATTTTTCTGTCTGCTATAATATATTAAAAAATATTTAAACTTTACTAACCAAACTACACTTTCTAAGTAACAACGTTAAAGTTGACTAGGTATTTAATATTTATTTAAATAGATATTCGTCCTCTGCCTATCAGAGCGGCCAACTGCTGAGCAAAGGCCTCTTCTCATATGGAGAAGTTTTGAGCATTAATCACTACGCTTGCTCAAGACGGGTTGGTGATTTCAAACAAATAATTGTGAAATCATAAGTCCAGGTTTCCTGACAATGTTTTCCTTCACCGTCTGTCAGTGGTGTCTAAATACTATTAGAAAGTACATATGACTCGGAAAAATCACATTGGTACTTGCCAGGATTTAAATAAATATACTTTAAACATATTATGACTAAACAAAAATATTTTCTGACGAATACGATTGCGTTCATAATTTCAAACTGAGATGAACTCAAAGGTTTTAATTTTAAAATAAATGTAACAGTATAAAATAAGGAAATATACCTATGTTTTTATATTTTGAAGAGATCATCGACAATTAAATTAAAAGGTCAGCTTTAGATATAATACACATTGATCAAATTTTTTTCTGAGTCGCGGCATTTGGACAGTGTTGCGATTTAGCAATGATTTATATTTTCACGATATCACATAAGCCGTTTGTCGACGAGGGACTGAAAAAAGAAGATGAAATATCTATCTGTTTTTACATTACTTACGACTTTATATGTTCTATTTATTTCTAGATTACTTGACATATATTACTTGTAACGATTTAGTGATTTATGACAAAATAACAGGAAATAAACGGTTTAAAACTACACATTCATAGCCATTTATCCTTTCAATCTAAATAAGGTATAATTTCAAATATTTATATTTGGTAATTTAAAAAAATATGTTATTTATTTTTGATATAGTATTATCTTGCATTACGAAATACATTGTTGTTTAAATATTAGTTTATTAATTATCCACACACATTATCCTTAGAAATTGTAACAAAGCAAGAATTTATTTACTAAATAACCCATTTCATTTGCAACATACATAAAAAAAACATTTCAGTAAAATATAAAGATATTATCTTTTAATACAGCTAAGCATAATCCTACTACTACAAAAGAAGTTTTTTTTTAATTAGCAGTTTTATTTTATGTAATATTTAATACTTATAAAATCACAGTTAATTAGCATTAGCATTTAATTAAAAATTTATTTTATTTCTTTAAAAGTTTTCTTCGACTCAACAAAATATGTCATTAACTGGTAAATAGAATAGGAAACTTAAGGCCATATGGTTTCAGTTTTAAGACTACAAAAAAATAAAAGTTCAGATTGAAAAACATATGTCTGGCATTACGATAAGTAAAATATTTTCAAGTCTTATTAGTCTCTAAAAGGTTATATTTAGAATTACATTTAGCAGAGGAGTCCATTTTTTTGATTTCTGTCGAACATCATAAGCCTAAATTCAAATGTGTAAGGTCGCTCACCATATTACCGAATGCAACCTTAAAACCCAAGCAATTGCATGAAATTTCTAAGAGGCCTCATGTGTACCAATTACTAGTTTTTCACCTCTGTATTCCTATTACTTAAAGTTGAAAAATGCAAACTTAAAAGTTATAAACATAAATGACAGGCGTTTTAAAACTTTTTTTTCATTTAACAGTAGAAACGAATCGTAGCAATCTTATAATGAATAAGTTATCATCAATTTTTTATCTTTATTTTAGCAACTAAAAACTTGAATCAAAGCTTTTTTTTAGCAAAATGTAAAACATTTTTTCTCTAACGCCTAAAATCTTGTGAAACATTTCCTTGGAAATGAAGTTATAAGAAACTATATCCAGTCTTTTTTTACAATAAAACAAGTAGCAAATGTTTCTGGAGCCATTATTTTTATTTACTAGATGAAATACCTATAACTAAAAATATATTCAAAGTTATGAATCATTTAAAATTTGTAATGCAATTAGTAACGACATATACTCCCAGTTATAAGACTAATATTTATCCTCGTATATTTGATGTGATTATGCAAACAATTACGAACACATCTCGTCTGCCCGTGATCACGGTTGCTGTAAAGTAGCCGAACATCGGGAGTATGTAGTTTATAGTCAAAAAAAACAATCGTGTAGTAAATCCGAAAATATTAGTTTTATTTAAACATTAACGAAACTGAACTCAAAATTGATAGGATTTTTCGATTGATTTACTAATAAAAAATAACATTGGAAGGCCCTTAATGTTCACCATTTCAAATTATCTTGGGATTATTACAATTTTGTGAGTTAAATAGGTTGTATATATAAATCCTTATTAATTCCAAGGGACTTATAATAAGCCATTATAGGCTACCGTAACATTACTCTACCAATGCGAAGACGGTTATAATTAGCTTTAGTTTATAACATATAATATATAACATACATAATCTATACTCACAGCACTTAATCGTAAAATCAATTGAGATTAAATTCGTCAACTACCACTTTTTATTTGTTTTATAAATCATAATCATACTTTGCAATTAAGCTTGTCATTATTGAAGAATACATTGGAGTGTAATATAATTAATCATGTATGTATATTTGTTTTTGATATTTCCGCATGATAACATATGCACTTCTTTTGCATCTTCTTGTTTTTTGGATCTCGGGTGTACAAGCTGATGTTGGATCTGTATCCATCCAAATACTATTTGTAACAAGCAATATGTCATCGAAATTATTTAGTTGTTTAGTTACTTATATAGGTCAAGGCCAGCTAAACTTTTTATGAAAACTTACTTAAACTTGTATTTTAATAAAATAACAAAACTAGACTTACTATACTTAAAATTACATGAATGCCTTGGGTTAAATATAATAAAGTCAGTACATAATTTTTGTCATGTTAAAATCTTCTGCTTTACATGATCAGGTGCTCGTTGCTCTGAGCAAATATTATCTTTACATGGTATTTTATCCATACAACTGTCTTGCTTTGATTATATTTATAAAATTTTCAATATTTTCCGCTTACTATTTAATGCTCATTACATAAAAATTCCATTTATATTATTTAAAGAATATAGTGGAATAATAATAAAACAAAAGACAATCTGCACGCTTAATGACGATTACTTACCAAACAACTATAAATCTAGACAATTTAGACTGCCCTTGTTGAAACAAAATACAACTCAATATAACCAACACTTTTATTATACAAAGTTATGCTGAATTACAATTAAAACTAATAAAAAATTTATATGATGGCTACATCTTTCTTGTTGTTATAAACATGTCGTGTTCTTGACAGTATTTAAAAAAACTGTTTTTATTAAAATAATTGGTTTAATAATAAGGCCCTATTCTCTTTTCCATTTACAAAAAATAGCATTTTCTCAAGGGTATTTGTATTATTTCAAATGGAATGACATACAATACATGACAGACGAAACGTGTAAGCCCTAAAAGACGGCGAAGACTAATGAGGATCTATTTGAGCTTTTGACGAATTGCAGAGATGTAAACATATTTCCTAAAACAAATATGCAACATTTATAACCGTTTTGGAAACATTAAAAGTATTTAGGTTATAATAAATTTAATTTAAATAAGCTTGCTTCACACCTAATTAATTATTGGGAAAAGAAAACAATGTTTATATTTATTTTAGAAAGAATTAAAAGAAATTATCGTCTTAGTGTTAGGAATTTTTAATTTGAGCTGATTTAAACTTAATCAACTACATACATATATATATAGTTTCTTCCAGCAGTGCTTTAACAACAAGATGTGGAATGCTTCTATACTGATAATACAAATTTCAAAAACATTTTATATGGACGTTGTATATATAACGTATTACGCATATATTTCAGTTTAATACACACATATATATATTCAATTAGTAATATATCCTGTTCATGCCACAGTATGCAGGTTTTTTTATCCAATATTCGCCTAACTTACATATTATGTGGTCTGTAGAGATAGCCATTCAGTAAAAAGACCTCCTTTTGTACATTCGGCTTTTTTTTACAATATTTTTAAATGGTTATTTTTATTTAACAAAGTGTTAAATAAATAAATATATAGTAAATTGCTGATAATAACTATCTAAAGGTTTTATTAGTGACTTGTTCAGTACAAACATTTTAAAACAACTTGGGGACCAAACGTCTGAAGTGTCTAATGCCAACAATATTAAATAAAAGTACACAGTTGAATTCGTGTAAAAACTAATGGAAAAATTTAACCATCAATTATCACTATGAATAGTCTATATTTTATCACCTGAAACGAGCTAAACACGCATTGATTTCAGATATAAAAAGCTAGATTATCGAATGTTTTATAACTCGAATCATCATCACAATCATCATCAAAACATATTAAGTTACAAAATTATAAATATTTAAAATAATTAAAAATAAAGAAGCACTAGTTCACTCTAAGGCATAGATGCATCATATCACAGCAGTATGAAAAAAATGCCTGTCTGAACTTATACCTCGTCAAGTACTGATGGTGAAAAATTAATTTGATCTGTATTTAATAATTAACATGAGGACTAGTCTTGCAAGGTCAATATAATAATGATTTTATTTTCCATTTCCAAACTGTCGGTGATTTGAATTAAGCGGGCTAGTATACGTAGAATCGGATTAGATAGAATCGGATTGGAAAGGACTCCGATGGCTTTAATTAAAGAGGATACTATGGGAACTAGTTTTAATGAACCCGTTATTATATTATATAATTAAAGATACTGAAATACAAGGAGTTGTGGCAGAAACTGCATTCCATTTGACGATTCCGGATTTTCTCAAAGAATAATTGTACTACAAAAGATAAAACCAATTTTTCTCGACATCTGCGCATCGATTAATAATTATGTAACGCAAATCATGGAAATGATTGATCGAACAAAAATTATTGAGTTATATTTATACGAATAAATCATGACCACATCAAGTGTTATTACCATATTTATAGATTTTTTTTATTTATTTAATGATAAACTTTATTTGAAAAAATTCTAATGTTATGAAAGGAAACTATGATTTTTTCACACGGTTTGATAATTTTACATTTTCTCTCAGTTTCGATTATTTTCATCCACTATGACCACGGACAGACGAGATGAAAGACTATGACACTTCAAGTAATGAAAGCGTCGGGAAAATGTAAAATGAAAAATAAAGGGATTAAGTATATTATTCAAAAAACATAATTGTAATTTAAAAGGTTACTCACGATAATCTTACATATTATTGGCTTCAAATCTTCCCAGCTACGATATTTTTTTCATTCTATAATATTTACACTATTAAATTTAAAATAAAGGTTTACTGAGAACTTTGTTAGAAAAACCAGTGCTTCGTCGCATCGTAACTCATTCTTCTATGACCATACTAAAACTAAAGAAAGGTAATTAGCTTTCTTTATTGTCTGGTATTTTAATAATAAAACATGTATAATTTTATAAATTGTAAGAACAAAACAATGACTGGCATATATACAATATTTATACAATAAAGTTAATTTTCAAGACTCATTATTGATTGTAAACGCTTTTGTTTATAAAATTGATTGCTAATGATTGCTATTTAATAGTAGGTTATCTTTTAATGCTACCGACGAATAAAATTGTGACGAACGTACAAAATGACTAGAGAGAAAACAGGTCAATATAGGAGGCAAATATTATTTTTGGATCCCGGTGTTTCCTTTTGTATTCCTTCATGTAAATAAACATTCTTCTGAGAAACAAAAGTATATTATTATTATTATTATATAAAATAAAGATATCGTCGATCGTCGTCGTGAAACTTTAAAAGTATTTTGAGAGATGAAATAAATATTAATTTCGTTTCTGTTAGCAACTGACTAGTGATTTATTAACGGAATCGTAAAATTATTTTGTAAAATTTGTTTTTATGGGAAGTGTCATCAATCATTTAACTGGCATACGTGTTTTAATAATGAAATGGTTTTTTTGTAACCTTAAAATAAAATGACCATTTTTAAAATTATTTTGCGATGATTACCTTTAAAGGGCCATATATAAACTTATTTAAATATCTGTGTCTAGAGCTGGTATGACAAGTACAGTATATTGAAACTTCTATACTATTTTTAAACTTTTTAAACTATTGAGCTTAACTGATGTCTTCTTCGCTTCAAACTCGTTGAATTTGATAAACCCTTTATATGTACATACATATGCAGGTTAAGGGTTGACACATGTACTCAGACAATTTTTGGTTCGGTTTGACAAGGTTTGCTTCTGAAAGTAAACTATGAAATGAAATTCATAAAATAATATGGAAATACATAAACCAATAATATATAATTAATATTGTATTATTATTTATTTTTTAATAATATCGTCAAAGTGTCTCTGTAAGCCTTAATGTCAATTAATCTGACATGGAAGCAATTAGAAATAAAGTCAAAATATCCACAGAATGTTGTTTTTTTAGATAATTATTTATGTGCTCAATAAGCGGCTTACGCTAAGGGTTTCCAAATAATAATGAAGGTACATGACAACTTATAAAAAGGGCTAATCATGTTCTGACATCCATATTACGAGAAATAGTTTATACAAACATGTTTTATTACATTCAGCAATAGGAATAAGAGATTTAAAATTCATATTAGGTAAATTCAACAACTTCATTTGATAAATCTTTTACGGATCACTCTTTCTTTCCAAACCAAATGTCAGGCAAAAACCTTTTATCGAAGTTTCTATCTGGATCCTTAACTGGAATGTGAATGATCTTATCAAGATTCTATTACAGTGGCTAATCACTATATGTTGTTTAAAATCGATTATACTAAAGGTAAAATCGGACTGTTTTTGTAATTCTATATGTAGAAACTTGTATTATATATACCCACAGTTTACTATTATGTTTATTATTACAAAAACTAGCCTTTAAATAGATTAATTACGTGAAGTAGATTGATAAGCAAGGAGTGACACTTACTGAGACCATAGAATATGTGAAATATCAAAATTAAACACAATAAAAATTAATAAAAAAATATCAAAACATATAAAAATTATTTCACCAAACTATTGTTATTGTTATAAATACTTGGAATTCCAATATTAAATATTTAAAAAAATTAGCTATATTGGACACGGACTAAATTGAAAAAATCCTTTTCTTTTTGCAATTATAAATTAACAAAGTAAAATGAAGTGAAAAAACTGTGAACTTGAAAAATCGAAGTAGTTTTCAGTCTTAATAGAGAACTGTTACTTGAAAATTGTTATAATTTTGTATAAAAACATTATCAAATGAGATTACACGGAACTATTATTTTCTGATCGAATACAAATAAATCATTAGATAAATATAGGACAACTTAGCTCTTGTTACGTAATTCTGATAAGATAACTCTCTTTCTTTTGCATGCCGTCAGCTATCGATCTAAGTGATACACGCTTGATCTAGGACGTGCGAGGAATAGTTACAAGTCGACAATTTGATATGACTCTTAGAGCCTTTATATTTTACCAGATGAACTATCCTTACTATGTTATTTAAAATATTTATATCTGTGCACATATACTCAACATTATATTGATACTTAATATTATTGTTAAACTATTTTAATATATATGGTTTAATGATGAATACATACATAACTTGTCAAACTTTTTACAAGATTAAGGATTATTTTTTCACTTAAGACTATCCTCAAAGTATTAATTTTAGATGTCATTGATTGATTGGAAGTGTTTAATTATTGTCATGATATACATTTTTTATTCTGTCTCGCGTTGCATATATATGTATTAGAAAGTAACACTTCACAATCTTTGTTTTAATATCGCTGCTAACAAATATGTTAAAATGCGTACTTATAGACAAGTTCCTACAGAAAATATTTCTGAAAATGTGACAGTAGTATAAACATTATACATGAATTACTGAAGTGTATATCTTGGAACTTGTAACAGACAGCATTTAAATCATACAGCCAAGCCAGCTTTGTTAGATGGCTTCTGCCATTTAGAGGTTTGCATGAAAATAATACTTGGTAATAAGTTTATAAAGAGTAATTTTTGTCATCGCATTTTTTATTCTACATACCTGCTTATAGAATCTTAAATATTTTTAATAACATTTATTAGGTGATTTACTTGCAAGGTTTTTCGTTTTATCTACTGAGCATAGATTTTTAATCTTTCAAAGTACCATGATAGGTTATTATTGGTTGAAGAATTGTTTTTAAATAAAGTATTTTTCTGATTAGTAAAAGTAAATGGTATTAATACGGGTAGTACAAAGGAATCGTACTCACATTTCTTTTTAATACTTAACCAACAAAGGACTTATATGATATCATGGAACGTAAAAGTATCGGTATATCCCAGTACTATTCTGATATAAATAATTTTAAAAAATATAGTGTAAACTGTAAAGGCTTCGACATCTTTATTATTAATGTATTTATTTCATTATTTCTTGGTAAATCTATATAATTACAATTCCGTATATTCAAATTATTATTTGTCTTTGCATAAAGTGAATAAATCTTTGAAATTTGACAAAAAATGCAGCTTGAAATGTATGAAAGAGACTCTTTAAGTTCTTGAAGGTTAGGTTACTTTAATTTTAAATATTGTTACTTACCTACAGATTAGCGCATAATAATTTTAGCCAAAATGCACTATAAATAAATAATTCATAAATATTAATAACAATTCTGTTTTGATTAAACACTTGTCTTTTAATATTATACTCACTGAATTATATTAACTGATTAATAAGAAATAAAGAAATTGATTAAAGAAAACATGTAACAAATGTATATGTTTTGTATTGCTTTTTGAAATGTCGTAAACCTTTGCGGGTTTATGTAGATAATGGCTTAAAAAACAAATAATTGCATTTCAAAATAAAATTTCTAATATCTTCGAAACCTTGCATGCTTAAAATCTTTCAAGAAAATAAATAAAGTACTTAAATGAATATTTCCGATGAAAACCCTCGGGGTATTTTTAATAGAGTTTGGCTTCCCTTTCAATCGACACTTTTCCAATCAAAAGACCGGACACTCGTACAATTTTGTTTATTTCAAATATTTTTCTTTAACACAGAAAAATATGTTACTATTTTGTGTGTAAGCAATTTGCAGCATTGAATTTTTTTAGAAAAATAAAAAGAATCTCTCGACAGAGATATTTATCGATTTTGAAATTTTCTAGTCAACTTGAGTGAAATTTTTGGCGGGACTACAATTTAAACTCTAAACAAAGTGACCAAGAATTCAATTTGAAATCCTTATATAGTAGCAATATTTCAATTCTTAGTTTCTTTTAAATGTACAGTTTCCTAAACTTGCAATAACTTAGGTACTGTTATACTTGTATCACCGTCAAATGTACAACTCTCACATTTTACTAAAGAAATTGGGAAAAATAATTACGAAATTCTGTCATCTGTGGATAGCCCATGGCCCCATGGAGTTTCATATCCCAACGCTAATAAAAACAGATTTGAAGGCAAAATGGTAATTTATTGCGGTAGTAATGATCTTATCAATAGGTTAGTGAGCAATTAATCTAGAGTAAAGCCTAAACATGAATTACATGAATTGCAGCCAGTTCGTCAGTTTCGAAGAAATGTTAACACAATACCCGACATTGTATTCTAATAAGCCTGATTTTAAACGTTTTATATGATTTAGAAACATTTAAATTTCCATTCACCAACTTGTCAGCGGATATAAATGCCTTAGTAGCAGTTCAGCGTTAAAATTATTTTTTATTTGAATATAGAAATCACACCACAGATCGAGATCTGTGATGCACCGAGTTTGTTTGACGTATGATTCAAAGTTATACCGATCTCCTTCTATTGCAAAAGATATATCATGAATATATAAGGAGCCCCATTCCAATAGTGTTCTATTTATTACAAATCCACCTTGTTTTTTATCAAGTAATACTTAATTTTAATACTTTACTATAAATCTCCATATAAAAAGTTTTATGAAATGAGCTATTGTCTTGTATAAAACATTGTGGTTGTACAAATAATTTGGCTAAGTAATATTTTGACTTTAAATTCATAATATTATAAATATATTGAATACTTTTGAAATTTATTCAAACCTCCAAATGTTGTTATAAGAAATAATTTTATTTATATTTTTAATGTTCTTTTACTTTGATTCTTCGAAATATATGTTAAATCATTATTTGAATATAGTAAAACTTTATTTGATAATCGAGGTTTGCTTAAAATTATTTCATTTTTTTAGCACTTTAAAATAATTATAACAAATTTATTGCAGAACTTGTTGTTTTCTATTAAATTTGATTAAACACAATATGAAATTTATTGTAGTTTATCATTTAAACTATAAATATTAAAAACTAAGCAAAATTTGTTTCAAGTCTTACTAAATATTAATGTTGATACAATAACCAAGAATAGGATGTAACTAAAGGTTGACGTGCAAAAATTTTATTAATAATATTATTTATGCAAAAACAAATGAAACTAATCCAAAATGAAGCGTCGTTTTATTAGAATACGCTCGTGTTCCCATATTGGATACATGAATTGAAACATTTTCTACGAACAATTCATTTTTAGGGTCTCTCACTGTATGAAATGTTTTCCTTTTTTATATTCCGTTATCATTAAAATGACAAATAGTAATTTGGAAATACGTAACCCAATATATTAAGTAAATTTAAAATTGATCAACAAGATTAAGAAAGCACAGGCGATGGGTAAGACATTAAATACCCTCGTCTTACTTTACGATTTCAGCAAAGGAACTGACAGGTAGGATTAAAATAACATGTATGTATAAAATGTGGAATCCCAGTAATCCGACAAAAATTTTGCAGGGTAGCGTCGGACTACAGAATTTCTCGGATTACGGAGTACTGCCTAAGACCTCTTCCTGTCCGGGATTCTTAACTAAAGAGTACCTTGTATCTGACAAATTACAAAAAATATTCTTTAACATACAGTAGTTAAACTAAAATTTAATGTAAAAATAATTGAAAATATTCTATATTAAGATGCCAGTTTTCTTCTCTAATTAAGTAAAAGCTTCCAACGATCATTCTCGTCCCAAATGCCAAACGGTTTGTACATAGGTATCCGAATTATATTATTGCTATTTTCTGATTGTATAAATTTATATAGACTAATTCTTCTTTAAATTTTATTTCCCATACATATTGTTGAAAATCTAACTGTTTCTTAGTGTCAAAAACATTTTCTGCAACTAAGAAATCTTCTCATAATATCACATTACTTCAACTACCTAAATCTATTTTACCATCCCATTATAAACAAATCTCGATTTACACCTGCGCGGCGTCTCAAGTCCCAGGCATTGAAGCTCCTCTCCCTGCAACGCGATGGATACGACACCCGCACGGTGGTGACACCACCCCAGTATTAACATTTCATTACAAGAAAGAAACAGATGACGTCGGTTAAGAGGTTCGAATAAATTCTTCTAAACCTCAGTAATGAGATTAAAGTGATTGACTTCATAGTTACTGGCCAGACTTTACTCTCTCTAAATCTTCTACTGTTAATGAATAATTTGTTATTTTGTCAGACGACGGCAGATTATAATGAAAAACGTTGTAAGCACCTGTGTTTGGATGGACATGTGTACCAGGGCGATGTGTATTTATCAATAGTTTCTCATTTTCCTTGGGTTTATCAAGTGATTGAAGTGAGGAAAGTATTACAAATCCTTACAAGCTCATAAACGTCTGCAAAGCATCCTTACTCACCAAATTAAATTATTCAGGTGAAATCCTTTCTCCTTTCTTTACTCGACTACGGTGATGCTCGGCGGAAGGTACAAATAATGAGGTGCTTGATAAATTAACGTTTCATCAGAATTTATGCGTTTGTTTTCCACCCTACCTAATTGACCGTTTTAATTTGTGATACGAATCATTTGTAAGTGCTCTGCTTTACATAACATCCTCTTGATATTTAATGTAGCTACTTTAATACAAAACTCCTTCTTAAATCCTTTTTCATCCCAGATGTACAATTCTGGAACTAGTTTTTAATTTTTATCTCTTATGAGTTCCCAATTATAGTCCCTTTTAAATTTCGATTTAATAAACACTTTATCATACTATTATCTACTGAGGTGTTATATTTTTTGTACTGCTCACTACAAGGTTAATATGTATGTATGCTAAATATTTATATATTACATATTGTATGTTTATCGTTATGTACATATGTGTGTAAATTTTTTATTTGTATATAACAATATGTATGGTTGTTTATATATTTTTTCTTTTCCTTTGTACAAATGTTTATGCATTTCAGTGTGTTTATTATTAATTTTCGTCATTTTCAGCTCAATAACCTTTATTAAAAAGCTTTCTTAAAAAAAATTCTTATAACCATTTATAGAAGTTATCATTACTCCTGGCTCCAAATAAGCAAACAAATTTACATGATTATATTATTTAGAAAACTATTTATTTTAGCATATTTGCTACTATTTCATGTTTTTAATGGTGAAAAAGTTTGACCAAATTCTACTACTCTCGTCCTGTGAGCTACTAAAGTTAGAAGTGTCAATAACCATCTCCAAAAGCTTTATGGGATCATATCCCAGATATCCCTATAAATATAACATAAATCGATATTAAATAAACTCATAATAATGTCCTCTTTAGCTCTTATTAAGGATAACTAGGATATTATGAAATGAGATCTCATTACATTTTTCCTTCACGATTTATCACTACAAATATACTACCTATACACCAGAAAACCTAGAAGTGGATGAGCAAATAATGAATAAATTTATAGTTGGTGTAAATTAACTAAGTAATCATTAGTGACTCGGTAAGCAAATGTACTGATTACTAACCAATGACTAAGACTGGTTAAATACCGTCAGCAAAACTTGTGACAGATATTGTGGTCTCTTAATGAAAATATACTAAAATACTTTTATTACGTCTATAACAGTTTGATTTTTATAAAACGAAACAGTGTCTATACCAAATAAAACAACATCGGATTCTCTAGATATTTGAAAGTATTTTTCAAAAAGTTCGATGTTAAAATTTTCTAAAATAAAAATTGTATAGAGCTAACCAACCCCATAGTCTTGGACTCTTTATTTTTCTAATCGGAATATCTCATTAATCCGAATATGTTAAATATATTTTTTTGTCTTAATTTGAATAAAATATAGTTTGCTCTAAAATTATACATTTGAAAATTTAAAAAAATGTCTTTTTATCTTCAACGATAAAGTCTTAATCGCAATACAATTATGAATGAATATTTTATGGAAATGAAAAAAAAATTAAAGCAGTTAAAATATTTGCTGTGTAAAATATACTTATTAATGTTGTATGTATAAAATTACTAAGTATTATCTATACTAATATTATAAAGCTGAAGAGTTTGTTTGTTTGTTTGTTTGTTTG
>DVQO01000639.1:0-14389 GCA_018231785.1 Danaus gilippus | reverse complement strand
ACTTTGTTGGCTTATGTCATTATTTTTTATATGTGAAAACTATTATGATGTGTATGTGCTGTTTGTTTCCCAATAAATAAATAAAAAAAAAAAAAGTGAGTTTGATCTGTTGTAATTAATATTTATATGAGCGATTTTTTTAAGCTGAACATGTAGTTTTATCTTTTTGTAACAAGTTTTCCTTCTAAGAAAAAAAACGAGTTTAACTGTTTTGGACTGAATTTGAATCGGGACTGTAGCAGAATAATATCTTCATCAAATTAGTATTTGGTATAGAGAGTAAAGTTACTTTGATATACCACAAGATGAGATCCATGTCTTCTATTATCATTAACTGGCAAACACAACTTTACGCTGATTTTTAATATAACGATATCATGTGACTTCACATCCGGTTACCTGTCAGTGTCTCTAGAGTCCCCGGGGCTCGAGAGGTCTCCGGCGATCGCCTCCTGCAATGCTGCCGCACGCCGTGCCGCTAGTCGGGCCTCGTCTCGCGCGGCGGCGGCCTCTGCTGCTGCTGCCGCTGCTGCTGCCTCCGCAGTGCTCTTAGCGCGCGACACCTCGCTCAACTTTGACGAGAGAGATGCATTCTCTTCTTTTAGTTCCCTGGACATTAAGAAATAATTTATTGAGTTATATACACGAAGCAATCGATATATTAGGTTTAATAAATGTTATATTCTACATCGCGCATCTGATTGCAACAAAAGTCAATTTAAATAAAATTATTGTACAACAAGAGACTAGCGTGTCGCAAGACTTACTATTAGATAAGCTTCTTGTATTTTGATATACTTGGACAAATAGTCAACATATTGATAAACATTATGTATCAGTAAGCTACATAATAGAAATAATATTATATAAATGTTCATGTTCAAAAATTTACCAGAAGCAGGACCTTGGTTCGGTTACTTATAATAAGTTTCCTCTAACTAACTAACCTCAGTTGTCTTGTTAGTTTCCTAACTTCCTCCGCGGCCTGGTGATCTTTGGCGCGAGCTGCGCTGAGTTCACTGGCTAGTTGTTCGTGAGAGTCTCTCAGTCTGGCCAACTGTCCCTCAAGACGAGCCCGAGAGGTCGCTTCTAACTCTAAACTCGATTCCAATTCCTATAAACAAGAAAATATTATAGAAAACAATCATATAAATCTGTATCTCATACTGTTCTATTACAAACAAAATAAACTAAACGTACGTAATATCATAACAGCAGATGATGTTAAATATTAATTTGAATCTGGTCATTAATAATGTTGCGAAAAAAAACAACATGTCACTTTGTTTTTTTTAATCTGTTAATTCATCGTGTTTACTCATTTTCGCGCCAAAATGGATTGGGGTGATAAAGAAAATTGAATCGCTGTAATTGCTTTATGTGAGTTTGGTATGAAGCCAAATACAATTTTAAAAATTCTTCGTAAGCTTGGAATTACTTAAATAAATGTTTTTAAGATATTGAGAGGTACAGTAAAACCATCTGTTTGAGACAGAAATAAATAAGGCGAAATTAGTGTTCTTATGAAAATGACGATCAACACTTTAAGGGAAAGTATTTTATAGCTGAATTAACTTGCAGGTTATATGGGATACTATGTGATCAGTGAAATGGTCCTATTTGTTCAGCCAAATCGAAATGTAACTGAATTCACACATATTATTATAGGTTTGCTAATATTTGATCTAACCCCTATACAATTTATGAATACGTCCATACTGTCAATTATATGTTTGACGAGTATTGTAATATTTGTTTTCTACGCATCAGATTTTTCTACCTACTCAAACTACAGCGAAAATGTATTATTACGTAAGGTGGCCTTATATGGCTGATAGTAATGACAACATTACGTAGATTTACTTAATAACTATGTTTATTTTATTTATAATGTATATGTTTGTATGAAGGCGTTTATGTGTAGTTTATTTTTGATTGACATACTTAAAAATATACTATCATCATATAGCTTATAAGTTCACAGAGCATATTCTTACATATTTTGCATTAGAGCGGCTTAGTGAATTTTATAATATATTCTCAAATTGAGGAGGCTTCGCCATCTTGTGACGAGTGGATGAAAGTATTAACTAAACGTTCACAATTCACTAGAACATTGCTATTGCTATATAAACGACAATGTTATGGAATAGTAATCAGATTGTTGTGTATAAAAGGTCGGTTTTGACTCAGTCTTTCTACAAGCCCTATAACCAGTGATCTAATAAACTACATATATCTGTTAAACACCGTGTTTTTACAGCTTAGTCAGTCATTTTGTATAATCAATTCCAAATATATATAACGGGCAACACCTTATTTCTGAGTTCAAGCCGTCTGCCAGCTTCATGTTGTTCGTGCGTGTGACCGGCCTCAGCGTGTGCTAGTCTCGTCGTCATCTCTGTGAGTTTCTCTCGCGCCTGACGAGCTTCTTCAGCCGCAGCCTCCGCTCGTGACTCAGCCTCGCGGGCGGCGGCTTGAGCGGCGCATAGGGCGCTTGTACTAGCTCGATACTTCTTCAGCAACTGTATTATATGTTAGAACATTAATATGTGAAATAAATACTATTTATGTATCATTTATTTCAAGGCAAAGCTAGTTTAAACATTTTCTTGAGATATGTATATAGTTCAAAAATAGATTAGATAACAGCTAGAATGTTTTAAAGCATTAACTACAGTAAAAACAAAATTTTAATTCACATAGACAGTTACAACAAATACAGTAGGCTTAGATTGTAATCCTAATACATCATTTATGTGTTTAAATATGTGTTTAACTGTACAGATTTTAACAAAGAAGAATTGTATTTCAAAACCATGAGTATTAAGCTGAAAATCTCAATTCCTATTTTAATCGAGAATGATCAATGTGAAACATGTATAGTGATCCCGAGATATATCTCAGGATATATCCTATAGCTTGTACGTATGTGTTTACCTCAGCGGCTTCTTCCTCAGCGTCGTCTAGTGCTGCGCGTGCGGCGGCCGCGTCTCTCGTAGCGGCGTGAGCTCTCTCAACAGCCTCGTTCTTAGCCCGCGAGGTCTCCTCAAGGGCTGCGGTCGCCTCACTCGCCTCGCTCTCGGCGGTCGAACGTGCCTTGTTTGCAGCGCGGAGTGATAGCTCCAAGTCTTCCACCTGGACAATAAATTTGTGTCATAATGAAATAGCAACCTTATTTGCTTATGATAAGGCTTATATTTGTTATACATTTTATTGTTGCATAATACGAAATTAGAGATAATCATGATGAAAATTTTAGAATTGAAATAAAATTTACGAAATGTTATAAATAAAATTAAAACCCAAATATTAAATTTATGTTGATCAAAATTATTTAAAATTCAAAGAAAAAATGTTGAATGAAAATTTCATTAAGTTATTAAGTTTCGAATTATTAAGTATAAAGTATTAAGTTTCGAACCTACGATATAGATGTACTTCTGTCATATAGATGTTCAATTTTGAGATCATCTTATAGTAAACCTACAATTAAAACTGACCTGATTTTTCAAATGTCTTATTTGAGTCTTCCCTCCACCTTCCTTCTCTTTCTGTTCTAACATCGTCTGAGCGTCTCGCAGCAAGGCGCGGTAACGTTTCACATCCCTATAAATATATTATTAAACAAATGAATAGGAGATTTAATACAATAATTCTTATACAAAATCATTTTTCGACACTATCTAAAGTTGACAGTTACATCAATATCTGTGGAACTGTTAAAACTATAAGCCATTGTTAAAAATAAAGTTAGATGATAGGTTTGAATGTATGTGAAGGGTTCAAATCTAATAATTTACAGCCTTCTTATGAGATCACCATTCAACGTGTACGTTGATTGTAATCAAGCCCCCCAAAATATTACAAAAGCGAAGTTTTTGTACTATTTTTTTTTACTTCGCTAATTTCAGATGCACTTGTTCCGTGTTCATTGTGAAAAAATATGTCAATATTAGAAAGCCAATTTATTTGGTAAGGCTGTGTAAAGTATAGAACGAATAAAAGAGTCAAAGGAACCTTTCTATGAAGGGCTAATATTGTTCGTTTTCAGAATTACAATTGTGAGAGCTATAACAACAGCATTAGCATTCGCTAAAAATGCATTAATTTTTCTAATTAAGGTCAGTTAGATTATAAAAATATTTTTAATAGCAACAAAGTTGCTAGCAAAAGGTAGTGATGAATAAAATATGATGAAAAGATCACATATTAAATGGTTTCATATATCATATAGATTTAACCGTAAACAATAATATTGGTTCCGTACCTCTTCAGCCTGATGACCAGTTGTCCCTGTTCGTGTGTCTCCTGTCTCGCGGCCTCCTCGAGCGCTGCCAGTCGTCGTTCCAGTTCGTGTCGCTCGCGGAGGAGCAGAGACCGCTCGGAATGCTCGCTCTCGAGCTGACTCTCCAACACTATGACATAAACATTATATTAAGTATTATACATAAGAAAATAATTTCTTTCAAATATCTTTACACAAACACACTGTATTGGATAACAATATTTAGTGATTAATTATATATAAAAAATTGTTTGTCTATTATCTGAAAATGCACTGTATTTTATGGCTACTTCTATAATTATATGTTTGTATAGGTAGGTTGAATTTCATCTTTAATAAATCCTTAATCAATTTAGCTGTGGTTTTGTTTAATATTTTCACATTTAACAGAGTTGTGGTTTATATTCTATGAGATGTATTTTTTAAGCTGATCATCGATTTTCTTACATCTTGCCATAAATTATTATATAGTTAGCCAATTTGTTTTGCAAATTATATCGTCTATTTAATGCTCGAAATATTTATAAGAAATTATAAAAATTAAGCTGATTAGAGAATAAAATAAACTGAAAGTCAAGTTTTTGTTGACGTCTGAACAACACACACATACAAACACGACAGCACACACACACTCAAAATCATGCAGTTATGTAGGATATAATGAAACTTCGCTATTTGCATTCACATACACGCAAAAAGACACACAAAAATATACAGTGACATGATATGAGGTAGATTTTTAAAACAATCGCAATGCACATGGTACAAATAGTAAGTATATTACACAAATATGCAGTTAAATAACACAAAAAAAGATGGTCCATAGATTTTGGTAAAATCGCATTGCACACACACACACACATATATATTAGTCAGAGGATAATAAATTTGCATAGACCCTTCTTTAAAAATCGCAATACATGCTTTTAAACAAATAGGTTACAATGAAGTTCTAATATTCGTTTTTTTTTTTTTAATTTAAAGTTATCTGCAAGCGTTAGTTTAAATTCAGTCAGTCACATTAGTTTTAATAGCTCAGGAAATGACACAATCGGACAGCAAAATAGAACATTCGACAAAATCGATGCATAAGGGTATGTAAAATTTCACATACAGAAGAAAAGAAAACACATGCGTAGCTATAGTTAGTATTTGCGTAAACACACATGCACGCACACATACGAAATACTGTACGCACACACACATATAATGATATGAATGAATGAATGACTGAATGTGTATACTCACTTTTAAGTTTCTTAGAGGCGTTCGCTCTAGTTTCCTCCATTTCGTCATCTCTAGCGGCCGCTTCAAGACGAGCCTCCTTCCGCTGCTGCTCCAAAAGCATCTCCAAACGAAGCTTGGAACTTTCCAACATCTAGAAAAGTAAAATATATATTTTTATATAATTTAATGTATTAACACTGAATAAGTTTCACATAGAGATATTTCGTTTTTGTCACAAAGTCAGCGTCTCTAACATTTGTAGTCGTTTTGCAGATTTTCAATTACATTTAAACCTTACATTACATTGCAAGCAGCAGATAAGAATTCTCAAAATTAATATACATATTCGGAACTGGTTATTGAACAGTAAAATTTTAATTCATCGTACGTCTAACTAACTAACAATAATGTCAACTGGATGAGCTAAACTCAACCACTTACTATTTTATTAATGTTCGAAACCGGTTCGCACCGGATTAAACCAGATCAAACTGGATGCTCAATTTTTAAATAAACTTGGAACATCTATCTCTTTTTATATATATATCTCTCTCTTTAAGCTGTGTATATATCAATGTGACACCTGTATCTGTCCAGCCAGCTCGTCAAGCTCCTCCTCCTGGTCTCTTACTCGTCTCTCCAGCTCGCCGCGTGTCCTCCTCAGAGCGGCCACCTCATCCCCTCCCCCTCTCTCCTCCAACTCCCTCGCCGCTGACAGCAGACGCTCCTCCTTGAGCTCAACCTCCATACGAGCCTCCTGTGGTAAATACCATTTAGATTAAAATATTTATATGTATAATGTACCTATATATAGCAAATTTTATCTATGTAACACTTTCAATGACGTCTTTAATATTTAAACTCATGTAATGTCTTTTAATTGTGTGATATAAATTAAGATATATAGAACAATAAAGCTGGAACGATTCTATAATTTAGGGCACAAGATCCAATCATATTTATCACCCTTAATATATAAAATTATATATTAACTTTTAGCTACACTATAAAATCTCTTGCATATACTCAGAGCGATGGATAGTCATATATTTTTATAACCCTTCCAAAATTTATTTACTATCAGGTCTATCCGAAATCACAATATAACAGTTATGGCAATTCTAGTTATAACCAACTAACTGACTATAATAGTACATATAAGTTCCATAACTCACTGATAGACTCTGTTCCAGTGCGTATTTCTCCGCGTGTGCCTGATCTCTCTCTCGCGAGAGTCTCTCCTTGGCCGCTCTTTCTCTCTTCAACTCCTCTTGGGCACTGTGGAGCTCGGCGTCGAACTTGCGTTGACGTTTCTCCAGCAGATTGTTACGACACGTCTGTTGGTTAACATTATGTATATGTACTACATACTTATATAGCCAAATAAATCTGTATTCACTCTACATAGCAGAAGACATGTATTAGAAATCCTGTCCGCAGTTATTGGCTGAGAAAAACTATGTTTCACACATGTATCAACGCTTCTAGTAATTTTTTTATATATTTATTTACTTGTTCGTCAAGCAACGATCTCAGATCAGCCATGTCGTTGGTGAGCTTTTGCAGTTTGCGTTTCCATTGTGCAGCGACCGCACGCTGTTCCTCGACCTCCTCGTAGGCATCTTGAACCTTAAAACAGGTACGTTTAAAATTTAAAATACAATGACAGACGTGTATACATAATACGTTAACATTGCATTGATCGCAGGGACACAATTTTGTTATTAGCCAAATTTACATGAGAAATATTTCTAACTATTTTTATAGACTATGATCAAAATCATTTCCAAATATTTTAGACAAACACATGTACATATATACACAATTGCATTGCATTACTTTACGTTCCTTTAGGTAATTAAAAAATATGAAATAATACATTCGTATAAAAACATAAAAAGCAGTTATATGTTTGAGTAATCGCTTTGAACTGAGATAAAGTCACGCAATATATCAAAAGATGCTGACAAAAAATAAGTCTTTAGAGGCGACGAAAAGGATTAAGACACTTTGAGAATTAAAGTCATAAATAAAACCTCTGACGTGATATGAAATTTAAAAAAAATAAACATTTGAATATAGAATTAATTTTTTTAAGAGATATAACAACAATTATAAGTTTTAAATATATTACACAATAAGTTCAGATATGTATGGAGACGTAAAAAACTGTTTTAATCGGCCGTCATCAAACTGGAGAGTAGCCAAGATTTGAAACAATTGATTTCTTAATTAAAAAAAAAGTCCCAACATATATTAACTTTAGTACACTGACCTCAGACTCGTCTACCATCACTTGTAACAAATACTAAATAGATATATAATTTTTGGAGACCGAATAAATCGTACGCGTTATCGCTTGGACGAATTTCTATGACGCTATCAGCATCACAGAACGATCAAGGATGATCGCTGATAACTGGGCCGAGAGATAAAACGTGATTACTATAGCTACATGAACAAGGAATGAATGGAAAAATTAATTTATATTTCCATCATTGAACACTTATTAACTTAAAGATTATTGGACTCCAGTTTTTTGGTTCTATAAAAACTTTACGATTAAACGCTTATATCGATTTTGATGAAACTTTTCAGTGTACATTCGAATATATTCAAGCATATCGAAAAAAATATAATAAATTGGCAGCTATATGGACGCTTACACAAAAAAAATCGCTTTGCTAAAGACGTTAGTATCAATTAATCATTACAATTATTGGAAAAGCATATTTAGATGAACAAGTCGCAAGTGCTTGAGAACCTGAGCATGTTTTTTCAGCGGCACCTATCTTTTCTGAACCCACCTTCTTTTCCAGCTGTTTCTTGACCGTCACCAACTGTTCCAGGTCATCCTCGTGCTGTCTCCTCAGCTGGGCCCTGAGCAGCTGCAGCTCTCTGTGGGCCCTCTCGAACCGCCTCTTGTACTTGTCGCCGCTGGCAGTTCCATCTGCTTCCGAACCCTCGGAGTCAGACGGTTCAACGTTTCCATTCTCCGTAGATTTCCAATGAAGGAGTTCCAGCTCCAAGCGTTCGGATGCCTTTAAAGAACATATTAATTAGCTGATAATGTACGCCTCTATATTTAGAGCTTATAAACTTCACTACTGATTATTCCTGTACTAGACCTGAATATAATTTTATAATCCAAGAAACTATGTTCTAATAACAGTTGCTTCTAGAAAGATCTTTTTTAGCAAACAAAATAATTATAGGAAAAATGATCTCCTGTTTCTATACGAATTATTATAAGCATATGTAGTTATTATCTATGTAACCTGTTGAAGACGTTGGTTGTTGGCCAGTAGTTCTCTATTGTCTCTCTCAATCCTGAGTCTCTCCGCAGCCTCTGCATCAGCTCGTTCGGTCGCTAGGGCCGCTGCCGCACGCTCTTCAGATAACTCACCACCAACTTCTGATAACTGTTATCAATACATACATGTTATATAGAAAATTTATTTATAAAAACTTTATATCGATATTTATATTAAAATTTTTAAAAAGTTATTCTTTTCGGTGAGGTATGTAAACTATACATAATTATGTAGTCTATTGAATTAGTTTCTATTTGTCTATGATAAAATATTTTTTCAAAGTTATAACGTAAGGTATATAAGGATATGAATATAACAAGTAAAAGAAAATAGGTGTTCAACTATGCAGATCAATTAACAAGTCGTTAATAAAGATATTTTGAATGGTATATAATTCCATATCGTTGCCAAGTCAACAAGTCTCGTACGTCTATTTAGTTATACGAATCATTGTATATCATTCATCAAACGTTTATACATATAAACGAGTATTTTTTAAATAATAAAAACTCGTAATATACTCGAAAATATTAGTTTCGTTTTTATATATAGTTGTGAATTAATAACGATATTTCAAGTAAGTAGTGAAAAGAAATTTCCACTTCCGAATCATTCGTAACTTAAAATTATCAGTACAGTAATCTTATCACCTACTCCGAGTTAATACCTATTGTAAATTCGGATTTGTATGTTAGAAGATAATATATGTCATTTGAAATGGGCTTCTGTGAACTAATCAGCTGCTAGTTAATATGATACATCAAACGAATACATTCATTTTATATGAAGCAGGTCAGAGGCATTAAACAACACAATTATAAAGTAGAGCGAGGTGAAACGTCAATAATTATTACCCAGATTTCATGTCCAAGAGACGTTTCAGGATATTTTACATACTCGGTTACCAAATCTTGACCCACGAACGTTTTACACTGAACTTAACAATCCATAGTTTTTATTGTATATAAAAAAAAAAACTTAAAATCGTAATTTGGATAGCGTAAATTAAGATAGCATATTGATGAAATAAATTCAATATGATTTAATGCTTTATGAATGATACTAGTTTTAGCCCGCGACTTAGTCCTCGTCCATTTCAGAATTACTAATATATGTATAGCTGACCGGGTGAACTCTATTCCGCTTTAGAAGCCATAAATAACCAAATATCGGAATTTATTAAGTTTTTTTTCGTTATCGATCGAACAGAACTAAATATCCTATGTCCGTCTCTATGTTCTAATCTATCTCTCCGCCAATTTTCAATCATATCCGTACAGCCGTTCTTGAGTTATAAATAGTGTAACTAACACGACTTTCTTTTATATATAAAGATAATAACTAAGGAGATATAATTTATATATGTAATATATTTATAATATTTCCTGCATCCCAATACGTAATACATTACTTGCCAAGCCCATACGGAAATTCCCGACCAGTCCGAACCTATACAAACATAATATTGTTACGATTTCATAACAGCAAAGAAAATAGAAACTTCCGTGTCACGGTAAATGACAATGTCAACTGACGACTGACGATGATAGACGTCTAAAAAAAACTTACGCATTAGTTAAAGTTAGCGTAAGAAATCAACAATGAAAAATAACATTTTTTGGCAAGAGTCGCAGCGATGCGCTAACAGCAAGCCAACGCTCAAGCGCCATCGGTAGAGCGTGAAACTATCTAAGAGACAACGTTAATTTATTATAACACATTGCAGCCATGAATGTTTATATAACATTTGTTGAGTTCTGTATTTACGAGGGGACAAATGTATTTCATTTTACACCAACCTCATCCATTTCAGAAACTGTGGTACGATCTTCAGATATGCCTCTCGAGGACCTACAGACGCTGCTAGCTCGGCTTCCGCTGCGGCTGAACAGAGTGAATCCTTTTATCATGATATTTGTAGCGGATTTTGATCTACCAATTTTTCTCTTTTTTCCATCATAATACATTTCAAGATCTGGTTCATCCTTGTGGCCCATTCTTCTCCACTCATCCATAACATGATCGGTTCTTTTGAGAAAGTTATCTATTTTAGTACTCAAGTAATTGGACGAGGTTCCCTCTTCCAGATGAGCAGCTATTGGCTTGAATTTTTGTCGTACTGGCTGCTTCTTACAACCAAGCACAAATGATAGATTAGCATCGAAGACGACGGGCGCTTGCTCTTTAGACGACAGTTCTTTGAGATCGACATTATCTGAATTGTCAGAGGTCTGTGGGTACATTCTTCGTGGAGTGGGAGTTCTGTTGTATAGTGTAGAAGTTAAGCTTGATGAACGGGATAGTGGAACAAAAGTGCTGTTACTGCTACAAGTCGAGTAGTGGCTTCCAGAACTCTTGACACTCCCGTAGGAAGAGGGACTTGGTGATCGTGACGTAAGGATGTTGTTGGAGCCATGTCTTCGAGCAAGCTCAGCGATCGAACCTGTTTCTATTGAAACAGATGTACTTCTCTTCAAAGCAGGACTCAAAGATCGAGTTGATAAATAGTTTCCGTTTTCCGTCTGCTGTGGTATTGTTCTGACCTCTTTGAGTGGTTTGGTAACAACAAATTTCTTACCACTTAAAAACCCAGACGATAGCTTAGGAGGGACTTTTTCTTCAAAATTAATTGGAAGCGTCTTAGACTTTTTTACCGGCAGTATAGCACGTCCCAAGGGGGCTTTCGGTGGCTTTTTAGGTGTGGCATCCAGTATCGGGGGCGACAGAGGGCCATTCGAATTCGGAGAGAGCATTCCATTGGAGCCGTTTGTTCTCTGTTCCGGTATCTTAATACTTATCGGCTTACCAGTCTTCCCTTCTAAAGTACGAGAAGGAGAACTGACGTGCGGCATCGCGATTACAAGCGCCTGCGTTTCCTGCACAAACGGAAGTGTTTCCCGCGGTGAAAGTCCAGTGCCATTTCACCGTTGCGTGCAGTATTATCGTCGCGAGCGTCTCGATATGCGTCGGTACATCGGTTGGAAATAGAACCGGTGTGAGAGGGCTTCGCGGACGCACTGCGCCGGGTAACTCGGTCGCCGGGCAGTTGTGGCCGCTAGACTATTTTGGTTTTTCGTAGATGTCGAAGTGCAATCCCGAATGACGTTCGTCACGCCGAACCTTCTATAAACACAAACACCATCTTTCGCTGGAAATTTGCGTATGAAACCAACCTTGAAAACATCGTAACTGCGCACTTTGTTTATGATTTATAAATTGTACAAATGAATTAATATATTTGAGTTTAGTTTTATCCCGATGAGTTGATAAAGAAGACAATAAACATCGAAAAGATTGGATGGCAACAGTTTATTTTTACTATTGTTTTGATCTGTTTGTCAAATATATAATTCTAGTCAAGAACATACATATTTTATGAAGTTCGAATATTTTAGATTCCCATATCAAACCAGAAGCATTATTTGTTTCATTAAAACTATTTTGACATCGGAATCAGTAACTCGTCTGTGACTCTAAAACAATATAAACCAATTCTGTAATAGTTATATGAATTTGAGTTTAGTTCTACAAACGACCGGAAACGTGTACTATTAAAATTAGTTTGGCATGCGGCCTGCGATTTACGGAAGGTTACGAAGTTTGTTTTAAATAACGCGAGTCGATACCTAAATCAATATTATCGATTTATTTCTCATATATTTGTATACATAACTTAGATTTATTTTTAATATATCGTACAGCACCGCTATCTATTATTGTAAAATTTTAAATATATAACTTTTTATGTGCGTCTTAGTTGATAGTTTTAACATGTTTAAAATCTGTCTCAAATAACCGGTATTGTATATAGAAACGGGAACTACATGCGTTCTATTTGGCCGGTGTATCGACCCAATGAGAAATAAATAACACACCCACGTCTGCCAATGTTTGTTCTATGCACAAATTATCTAATACGAGTGGCGGTTTGAATCTATTACGAAACTATACTAACTAGATGAGACGTTAAAAATCATCGTAGCTATTAGGAATGACTATAAATTTAATGAGTGCCAGTTAATTCTAAAGTCATAATAAGTTGTTTTTTTTTTAATGTTGAACTATTACTATAAATATATTTATTAGTATCTAAATAATTGTAATGCAATGTAATTTTAAGTATTATTGTTTGTCTCACGGCT
Organism: Danaus gilippus; assembly: GCA_018231785.1. Taxonomy (NCBI): domain Eukaryota; kingdom Metazoa; phylum Arthropoda; class Insecta; order Lepidoptera; family Nymphalidae; genus Danaus; species Danaus gilippus. The sequence continues at coordinate 1,418 of DVQO01000639.1, read as the reverse complement.
TATAATTTATAAAGATATAAAAAGTCCATCGCCCACGTAACGCGCAGAGCATTAAATAACTCAAGGGTTTACGGGCTTTAATAATAATAAGACATTCTTCAACTCTATATATAAATATTCCATATACATAGATATAATGAAATAGATAATTTATTTCGTCAAAACGAAACAGACGTACCGAGAATAATTAGACTAAAATTTATAGACGTATTACGATCCTCAACTGTTGGTGTATTTTAGATCTTACTTTATGATTACCACAAATATAATAAAGACATATATTAATCACGAAATCACAATGTAGATATATTTCTAGCTTGTAATTGGAGCGGATGAAAAAAATTAAAAAACCAGAGACATATTTTGGGAGTACTAAATACTAAATCATGTGTAAGTAGGGCGCTAAGACGTGACGCCCATTAAAAACTTTTTGATATTCTAAATATATTGTGACGTAAATAAAATAAACATGTGCAGTTTATAAAACTGGCTGTTATATTAAAAAATAGATGTCATCATATAATAAGGCAGAACTTTCTCCAGATTACTTTCATTTCGCGTATAGCTTAAAGTCTATCACAATTAAGGCAGTTTTACTTATAGTATTGAAATCTAGACCAAAAACTTTGTATTCCATTTTACGATTTCATCCACCGATAAACGTCGTATTTAATTTAAATTAAATTTAAAACAAACATCACACACGTCACGTCATTGTGCATTGTCACTAAATGTCAAATATGACATTTCTATTCTAATTTTGACGTTGATATGATCAATTAATTATATGAATACTTTTAACAGTTAGAGTAAAATTATATTTTGTATGTTAATAGATGATTATATAAATTTTTAACAAATCGTAAACTTCACATGAATAGTTTGTTGTCGTCAAGGTTTTCGCGATTTTTTTTCGTATATTAATAATGTAACGTCTTCAGAGACGTCGCATTCCTGTTACATGAATAACTGAGATATTCGTTTATATTCGGATCCGAAAGAAATCTATATTTATTATTTTATTTTTGTAGCTTTTTGAATAGAATATATTTTAGTTTTTGGGTCTCGGATGGTTCTAGGCATTGAGTACAAAAACTACGTACGATTGCGCCGATTTAACTGTAGGTTTGAGTTTAATTTCTAACAAAAATATGTTATTTATAAATAGTCTAGATAAGTGATTAAAAAATAATTTTATACCCTAATATATTTATATATTTCTACTAAAATAAGTGAAATTATTTCCACAAAATAGATATTTAGGTTTACACTTGAGAATACCAAGAATTAGGTGCTTCATGGAAGTATAACTGATTCACACTGCCTTGGTTAGGATTTTAACTATAATAGCTATAACTACGTTTATAAATCTTTATATATATAATTCTTCTGTGCGTGTGTATGTCACTGAACTTCTC
>DVQO01000638.1:0-14402 GCA_018231785.1 Danaus gilippus | reverse complement strand
TTTAAATTTATTTTCTATTTTTTAGTTCGGTTTTCTATAAAAAGCGTGTTTTTTAAACTATTATTTTTTATCAACCCGCTTTAAGGTGATTATAAAATGATAACAGTATCACGTGTATAGGAGGAAGAGTCCATCTTGTTTATCGTGTAGGTAATTTAAACTTATGTAGGAACAAGTTTTGTAAGATAAAATCAAGTTAACCTAAGCCTTTGTCTGTGGATCAATACTCAGCAATCAGATCAATTGTTAGAGACCAATTCTCGTAACACAGACTGTAACATAACTCTTTGGACACATTACACACCTTTTAATTCCTTATTCACTAAGTACGTTTTCGTATCGGAAAACACTTTCATTTCATTGATTGCTACTTAATATTAAAAATTTATGAGACTAAACGAAGATTTAAAAGATTGAGTAATTATTTTGTTATTTTTAAGTTTAAAATACATTAATTGCTAAACGAACAAAGCTGTTAATGAATTATTTACTATCCAAGCTATTGACTTCTCCACTATATATTTAAAACACATTTGTTATTCGCAGTAGTGTGAGAACCGACATGCGTTGTATCGAGGCATTACCTTCTGGTAGTGTTTTAATCTGAAATAAAATAACCCAGCTTTTATGTTACCAATTATTTTGATTAGTATTATTAATAGTACATGTTTGTCTGAACTGCGAACTAATAAGCTGTTGAGTATCTCAGTTAGTATACGTAAGACTTAAGCCTTTTCACGTTGAGAGCACCTCGAACCGACACGTAGCATACAAAACACTTGTAACAATTAGCTAGTATTTCGAGAGTCCACGAATTTCGGTAACTAACAATGAAGCGTGCTACTAGACGGGAAGAAGGAACTTAATATTATTTTACCGACTTCAATAAATGTTAATTTTGTGTTTCACACTGTCTGTGATTTTTATAAATCCATTGGTCGGAAGTATAATATGTATTTGACATAAATTAAAAGTCATTCTATAGGATTAAATATTACTTTTCTATGTATAACAACTAGTGTTATAAAATTATTCGTAATTATCGTACAGATTAATTTGTTAGACTTTAACAATTCTATAAAGGCCGTAGTAAACGCCCGCGCCGTCTACATTAACAATGCCCTGCTACCGCCCCACACTTATTAAGTCTGCTATAATCCATTCACAACGAATATAACTATTCTGTCTCCATGTATATATATTTGGCTACGTATATTTAAACATAATTTATAAATAAAATATTCAGCTTTCTATATTTAATCGTATATTTTATAATAATAAAAAATAATCACAAAGAAATTCTCTGATAAATCATTTTCTTACTATAATAATATGTACAAAAAACTTTTATGCTCAGGGCGGTGCAACGAAAAAATTTGGTCGAAATAAATAAAGTTAAAATCAATGAATATTGAGTTACCTCGTTACAACCGCTTCGGATCAATGATAATACTGATTGGACATTACATATAAACAAGGATATATCTTGATTCTTGTCTTGCTTGTAACATATATTATATGGATACAATAAGGTTACACGATTTCAAAATATGTAGCTTCTACATAAAAATCATAATCTAGAATATGCTACGTTTTATTGTATACCTACAAAAAAAGAATATAATAAAGATAAAGAAAACTGTTTTCTTATTGCATAGTCATCTGTCTTTGATACATATGCAAATTTTCAAATTATTCAGACCTCTAGAAACCGGTGAAAACTAAACTGAAACATTCCGGTACATACATACATACAACACAACTAATAAAAGCGTGTTAAAAATTAATAGAAGGAGAGAGAGAAGTAGAAAAGCCTTTTCATTTTTAATAACGTAGATACCGATTGTAAAGCCATCTGCCGAGATGACTTTTAAATCTAATTCGTCCGAGGCGCGATCATAATACAAAAATACATGCAAGTCAATCCAGCCGTTTGTCCTTCATATATACAGAAACATAAAAATAAAAATTACCTTACAGACAGTTTAAAAAGGAATGTGAATGAAATAGTACTCCTTACCTTGATCCTGAAAGATGCCAGGGAAGTAGCGCTACTTAAACGTAAAGGCCATAATTAGGTAGCCTCCACTGTCTAGGAATGTACGTGATATAAAAGGAATGGGCAAAAAATAAGATTTTCCTAATAACATTTTTTTTTTGAAAAGTTACTCATTGTCAATTAATTCCTCTAGTCTTAGAGCCCAACCCACCATACTAAGAATGTAAATGTAAGAAGTTTGCTTCAGCAATTTTAATTATCAAAATACATAATTATTGTGTAGATCGTGTCACTTTCAAAAATGCATGAACAAAACTAGAATGGTTTTTCCTTAATAGGTACACCCACGCCGACAAGTTTCGCCACTAACTGTCAATAATTGTAGCACACAAAACATTTAAAATTTATGTTATTTTCACAAGAAAATATTGAACATTATATAAATAGATCTATATTTATTTTATATGTAGTAATTCTAGGATTTCTTTTTATCAGAAATCAACGGTTCTACGTGTTTGGTCTTCGTTAATAAAGCTAAATATCGAATGTGCCTAAAGCATCGCGTTGTGTTCTAGGAGGGAACGTCCACCCTAATTATATTTAACAGTGAACTAGTAATTAAATTTAAATAATACCTAGAAAGGCTTTGTGATCGTATTTAGATGAAATTTCATTTGATATATAGATTTTTATCGCAGAAATCTGTTGTTTGTATTCAAATGAAACGTCCACGCGATAGTCCGAAATTCTAAATATTGAAATCAACGTATTGTGTAATATTATAATGAGGATTTGGTTATTTAGTTTATAATCAACATCACACACTGCATCTTAATGCATATATATACTATACCAAGGTCGATGAACCCTGAGCTATGTTCATGTAATATAATTGGAAATATTATTTCAACAATAAACTTAATTAAACTTACTTTAACATGAGGAAACTCAGGTTTTTGTCATTCAACACTACCATAGACATTCCAGTAGATGTATTTATCGTTGTATTTTGGTATTAAATTGAAATAAAACTCATAATAAAATAATAAAGGAAACCATCAAAGCATATAAAGGCGTCAATGTCAGCTTTTAATTAACGATACTCCATCACCACCGTGCAGTCTGCAGCGATGTTGGCTGCGGAGATAAAGTTTATCAAATTTATTAACAGATTTAAATTACATTATAATGATCAACTTACTTATACATGATAAATCCTCTAAAAATTTTATACTATAATTTATAATAACATGGTTTTAATACAGCCTTCGTTTCAAAAGTTCATTAATAAATTATTCCATCATAATAAGAATACGAAAAAAAATCTCAACGAAATTCATAATATACGCTGACAGAGTTATTTAATCAAATAATTAATACACTCACGATATTATAAAATATATACGTGTATATCCATGTTTGATAGTCTGCGACTCGCTGGTCGAACCTTACAATACCCCCCTTCAGACTCATCAGCCAATCGAATGATTTGAATGAGATATCGTATTCCGTTATCAACTCTGTAGGACACACAATAAAACTGACTTTATTAAATTTATAGAAATACATTTTTACATAGTAATACCCGTCTCTAGACATCACAATCTTCTCAGACGAGTTTTTCTTCAACTACCCTCCTCGAACGGAATTTTTTATCTGTAACTATATATGTATGTGAATTCTATTTTTCTAAATTTTCTGCATCAGGTACATTATCTCTGTGACACTAGTGGAAATAAAGCAATAGTATTTCCAGCAAACCCTTTAATCCGATTAATCTGGATGTGGAAGTGTTGACGAAATAAAAGCCAGTAACCCTGTTTTGTTTAACAGAAATAGAATAATGCGTTCATGAGCTGTTTATACATAGAAATGTTTAATATATAAAAATATATAATGTATTTTATATTCAAAATATTCCAAAATACATTTCACGTTGACTAACAAACTGACAGTTTGGACGTAACTCGTTAAGTCATATCGGAGCCGACTTCGAACAGACATAAATTAAAATACAAAGTAAATTCATTTATAATATTGGACATTTTATATACACCCAGACATAATGTTCAACCGAACATCACGGAACAAGCGTAGCATTTATTTCAGTCGTAATATATAATTAATTAACTAGAATTCAATACAAGGTAAATATGAAATATGACATGAGATTTTCATAGTGCTGTTACTAGGCAGTGGTCCGTGTGATAGTTAATACAAACTCATCGATAAATAAGCTTATATCGTGCGGTATTAGATAAACGAACAGATCAAGTGCACATAGCTTACTTGCGGTTTACGCAATATGTACAATGAACCTATCAATTGTAAACTCTTGTTTAGTAAATAAATCTACATATTCCACTACAAATATGCCGATTATCTAAAATTAATGTTATAGTTATTACGATAAATTTTTTACGTCCCAAAATAAAAATATCATAAAAATTCATTAATAATTCTATATCATCAACTTTGATTTACAATTATTTTTAAACTTATCAATAATTCGATTCAGTCAGTGGGAAGCGAAATAGTATATGGTGTGTATATGGAGAATTGAGCCGTAATGTGTTGATGTTAAAGTCTATGGTGTCGTAGGGGCGAGGAGTGCAAGGGATGCGCGACTGAAAATGCACGTCTACAGGTTGTTATAGGATGCTTACTTCGAAAATTTACATAAAGGTCATTCGCGCTTGCACAGCTGCCTGGTCCGGTCATACGTTCGGTCTGACGCGTTGCATTCCTTGCACATTACACGAACTCGCTGCGTACATGATGTGTCTCGGAGGGCTGTTCATGAGGAAGAATAAGAAGAGAGACGCTGATATAGAAAGCCTACCGTACGGGTCCGTCGTTATTATATACTTATTATGTGGCATTTATTTATTAAAATTTGTTTTTGGCAATCGATTATTTTTTAATTCTTTATTTTACTTTTTAATAGTTAGTGAATGTCTGCTTAGATTTTGATTGAATTTAAAAGTACTTTAGTTTTGTTTTGTTATTTTAATTTATTTTTGAGTTAAGTTCAAAGTGTTACTTAGATTTTGTTTGTAAACCTAACGTTTAGCAACACTGTAGTTTTGTGAACACAGTCATAGCACTATTTTATTTATGTTTTGTCTAAAACCTAAGTTCTTTAAGTGAATTAAATTTACATTTTCCGAGTTTTCTTTTTAGAATTTATGTTTGACATGAATTTTAAACACAATTTACAACAAATTTATATTCTTTTATAATAATTCCACGGCTTTGTAGTGTTGAGAATTATTTTTATAATTTAATTTCATCTTCTTTTAAAATGAATGTAGCTAGTTATAAAAGCATTACCTTCGACATCATAATTAATTTTATGAAGTCCTTCACTGGCTTTATAAATTCTTTACATTTTCTTTGTGATGTTATCACTGGGAATCAATTTATTTTATATAACTATATATATGTACCCCTTTAAAAAATCGATCCTCTTGACAATATGCAAAATTTCAGGACGAACGTCAAACAATGAAGGCTCCTGTATATAGGTATTCGGTACATTCTATTCTGACCCCGTTCCATCAGCATCAGCTATGTTTGATGAGCACGAGAGGATGGCTGTATCCAAAAATGATTTAACAGTTTCCAAATTTATAAATTACATGGAAACATTATCGCTTTGAAAGCCCACGTATTGTTTTGTTACCGTGATATTTGACCCCTTTTTGTGATGGCGAAAAAGTTAAATCAAATGTTTTCATAATATAAATAAAAAAATCCCTATAAACGCGATCTACGCAAAAGTGCATTTTACTTTAAACTTTATCCGTTCGCGGAAATGTTTATAAACATTTTACATTTTAAATCGTAGCCGGTAAAGTGTCTCGGATCTTTTATCAAGTCATAATACATTTAGAGTTTTATCCCGATGGAGGTTGTCGGAATTGATAAACCACCACGCCGATCAAAGGATGAGTGGCGGAAACAATTTATCTATTGATTCCAAGTATAGTTACTTATTGAATTTAAAAAAGATTTTAGCTTTGTCAAAGCTACCGGATTTACACAGAGATTTTTATCAAACTTTACAATCAGAATGAGCTTTGTAATTCAAAACGTTAAAATAATAAATATTACATTTTAATTGTTTAAAATAGTTTTTTTTCATCAAAGTATACCTAATGTTACCGTCAGGCATTGCACCTCCCAGGGCAACTAATCTGCAGCACAGTTTATTCCGAACAAAGGATCCAGTGTACATAGTTTTCCACTCAAAAATATTTCCCATTTCAATATAAAATGAAAACTAATTTAACAACCGGCCCTTCTGTAAAGACAAGCGCCCGTACGTGACAATCGTCTAGGATTAAATTCGATTATTTGTTAATCTTTAAAAGGATTTTGATTGGAAATCTGATTGACGAGACCTTTCCACGTGGCGGTAAGCTGTGAGTCCAGTTATTACTTTGCTTTGGTACTGACCTAACCCAATAAATTGCTCTGAAACGTCGACCAAAGCACAAATGGATCTGTTTTTTTATGGTTAACGTAAGAGAGGCGCCTCCCGAATTTATCACTCCCTGTAATTCACTTTGTTTCAATCGTTCATATGTACGCGCCCTATCCAGACTTGAACAATGCCTGATGCGCTAAGCGCTACCTTCAGCCAACCGACTTGCCATCGGATGTTTTGTCTATGGAAATTAAATTGAACGTCAATTTATAAACAATTGAATGTAAATAAATACAAAAAAACACTTACAACTGAAGAGGGAAATGAAAGAATAAGTAAAAATATATACTTAAGCTACAACTAAGTTATTGAAAACTGTAATATTTATTGCCTCAGGATAATAAGAATTCTGAAATGAAATATTAATTTAAAACTGTTTGATAAAAATACAATATTATTAATTCTCACAAACCAATAATTGATTTCTCTTAATTATTGTATTCGTATTATAAAATCCTCGGTCTGTTTCGCGTCTTCGCATGCATTATTAAATTCAAGTATCGGAAAAACCAAAGGGTTCGTAGTTGATAGGATACGGAGTATAATTTTTGTTGCAGACTTTTAGTATTGTTTCACTAAGTTCTAACATTTGTCTTACATTTGAATCAATGATAAATAACTCTCGTATAATTCCCTCAAAATGTATATGTCCTCGTATGATCATAACCAAGCATATTATTTACAGTATCTAAATCAGCTTTAGACGTCTATATCTTAATAAACACATCTCATCGTCTAGAAGCAATCAAATTCAATATCATTCAATGTATTTAATACTCAACCCTATCTGATATAGAGTCGAAAATTATAATTACAATTTTAATCGCTAGCTCCCAGATATGCTTTATAGTATTCAATGGGATTGTACAGTATTTGAAATGTTATTGAATATACTGAATGGAATTAATATAACGCCCGAAAAGCTTCGGGATTAACGAATATGTTTTAGAACATGTTTGTGATCCGTTCGGGTGCAGGCACGCATGCACTTGTAGGCAATCGCTCGCATTCAGTGTAAATTTCATTCAATCATTCACTCATTCACACGCACTCGTATCTTTACGTACACACACGTAACACGACCACACACACATACGCGCGTAAATCGGTTTCACATTTTATTAAAACGTAAGCAGGATAAATCCTTTTTTCATATTTTATATATCTCATATAAATTAAAATTACACAAGTCCTATTAAAACTATGTTCTTTGATATTATACGTATTAAAAAAAATAGATATCGATTTTTTCTTTGATTTAGATCATTTTTTTTATTTTCACATAAAATACCTACAGTAAGAGTTGATTTATCAATTCAATCAAGAATTCAGATCCTTTATTCTCATTTACTGATAGAAGTTTCAGTCATTTTGCCTATATTTAATTGTAAATCTGTTCTTTGACGGTGTATAAACTGTTTTGGACGGGATTAATTCCTGCCAGCCTTACAATGTTATAACATATAACGCATATTATATATGGGACGTTAAATGTTCTCACCAGATAACCAAATTAATACGTGAATTCCAATTTATATTATAAACATGAAACAATAATGTTATCAGAACAATAAAAAAATAGTTGACAACATTAAAACAATGTTGATAAATTTAAACCAAAAATATGTTTAGTAATCGATAATAAATGAACTGAATATTCAGAGACATTATCCTGTATTATGTATGATGATTATCCGTATTAATTGGAGCTTGGACGGTGGAGGTGAGCGTTTAACGCGTTACATAGGGCTTTTAAACCTACACCTGGGTCGCAAGTCCCAGTCGCTGTTGAAGCTCCTCTCCCTGTAACGATGGACCCGGCACCCGCACTGTGAATACATTGAAATGTATATAATATAAGTGTATTAAAGTCGTAATTCGTGCTTAGGGCTTCGGACAGCGTGGTGGATATGATGGAGATGATATCGGTGCTGCAGTCCGAGCGCATGGACTCCCAGCGCGCGGAGCTTCGCCCCATCAAGAAGACCAAAGAGACGAAGGCCACCTCCCTGCCAGGCCTTCGCCCCCTGCTCACAAGCAGCACCCGCCCCGAGGAGGACTTCCTTGACATGATCGCACGAGTCCAGGTAACGTGTTACTATACAACTATTTCAGGTGGTAGAGCCTTTAAGAGGTCAGTTACTACAGCTCGAACATGGGTTGGCTCGACCAGGGAAGTACCCTCTCAAAGAAGATCGTTGCTGCGTTTCGTCCGATGAGTGTTAGAGCCGGTTGCCCTTTCCCTGTCACTTTTCTACCATTTCCTTATTCCCACCCAACAACATACTCAAAAACCGAGGTTGGCATCCGCAACATCTCTTATGTTGCACATGTCCATAAGCGACGGTGACTACTGCTCATCAAGTAGGCCCTCTTCCCGTTTGCCGCCTTTCTCATGAAATAAATCTTGAATTATCTTCCAAACACGTAATTATCGTCTGCCTTTTCGTGAATAATATTCTGCAGTTAAGCCTTTCAAAGTTGCAGCATCTAATTATATTACTCAAAGCATTTGAATCATTTTATAATGTTTGTGTCTACGAAACTGAAACCATCTTAATATCTAGCTGTGTCTCGTATGGTTACTACTTAGTTTAAGCTTATAAAGGCACCTTTTGAAAGATACTCCATCTTAATAGCCTTCACTCAGCTATCACAAAATTATTATAAAATGAAAACTGCTACGGTGGCTTTTAAGTATTAAAATAATTATAATATATTAATAGTTCTTTTTAACTGTAGTGTATTAAAAACTTGAAATTTTAAGTCTCCTTACTAGAAGCTACAGCGTTTTTACTTCATTTATAAATCAATATGTATGTACATATGTACTATCATCAGAGCATAAATGAGTTTCACATACGAATGTATAATTGTAACTCCGTATTGACGGTAGAAACTGTTATTAAGGGTTTTAAATACTTTTATTCTATATACCCATTTCACGTTAATATAAATTCTCTCTATATGTTTGGTAGGTAATTAGGGTGGATTAAATTATATGGACTCTATTTAATTATTGAATTTTTATTAGAAAATGAAAGACAATTATTTCACACTACTAAATAACTTTTTCTAATGTATTACCCATTTTGGTCAACGACCTTTTGCCACCTTTCTCAAGTTCAAAAAACTTCTGGTATATAAATCTCCCTACAACCTACTAAAAGACTTTTGCCTGTCCAGAACTCGCATCAATTCTTTCTTGGAATGTACCGTGAAGGCAGCCCTAGTAAGTTCTTTTCAAATTTGGTTAGGTAGGGAGAGGAGCTTGGACAGTGGAGGTGAGCGTATAACGCGCGTTAGTTAAGGGGCCCCTTAAACATACACCTGGGTCGCAAGTCCCAGGCACTGTTGAAGCTCCTCTCAACAACAATGTTGGACCCGGCACCCGCACGTTAAATCCATTGAATGCTAAGAGATTTCGACTCATTATTTTTGTTCTACGTAAGGTTCATTATCATATCTTATCTTATACCAGTACGTCATTCCAGGGTACTCGTCTAGATGATCAGCGCTCGGAGCTGCCTCGTCCCAAGCCTAAAGAGGCTGTTCCAGACGACGCTTTCTTCAACCAGCTTATGAGAGTTCAGTCTGGACGTATGGAAGATCAACGGGCCAGTGTTAGTTACAATACTAATAATCACTTGAGTGTTACGTAACGTTTTGAGAAGGGAGGGGGGGTACAGAGAAACGTTACGGGTTACGATGCGTTACAAGGGAAGGAAAAGGGGGTCAAAAATCTTCTAAAATTGCGTTACGTAACACTTGAACGCTCCCGAACCTATAACAATACTAAGGATAATATGTTATATTATATTAAATTTTGCATCTCATGGTATAGACTAACATATATATTAAAACATGTTTTTCAGATCCCGCTGAAGTCATCCAACTCCAAGAAGTAAATCGAAGGTCTATCGGTAGCTGGACGGCGGACTTTCTGTATAATCTATAATCATTTTAATTTATTATTATGTTAATTATCAATTTCTGAACGTTTACACGATTTTTTTTTATTAAAATATAAATTTAAACTTTAGTTTTCTCTTTGGACGCTTTTACTACTCTCATATATTGCTTTTTTTTACATTTTTTTTATATTTATACTAAAATAATTTCAAGCCGCCATATACCGAAGATCCAACGATTATAGATGTTTGTAATCAATGTAGCGATTTTATAATAATTTTTGTTTTTAATAATTTTTCCAAACAAGAATTATTTCATTAAATATTAATTCTCATGCAACACGAATACTGTTCGACTATGTTTTATTTAAAGTTGATTCATATTATTTTTTATATTACTTTTATATTTTAATATATCGTGCTATTTTTCTTTTATATGATAATTACAAGTCAAATTATGATTGCGGGCAGATTATATGCAACGGCACTAAAATGACTATAAAATCAAGCCATCCTTTGGTAGAACAACGATTTATAACATAGAAAAATCTGTATATTTGGTTAGGAAAACTTATATATATAACTAAAAAAAATCACAATTCTTGTTGGCGTCCATATTATATAAAATTAAGATTTGACAAAATAGTTAAGGGTCTATATACACAGTAGTAACCTGCAATCGCATTGACTGAATTTAAGTTTTACTTTATAAAATGAATTCCCCTTATATGATTTATATATTATGAATGATTTATTATAATTAATTTAAGTACATTATGAACTAAGTATATTAAGTGCTGACATATTGTTTATTGACGCTGAAATAAATAATTGCTGCTTTTGTCACATTTTATTTTTACTAACACAAGCTTTCACAATGCTGCCTTTTTTTTAAAGATTGACCATATATATTATATACCTTACAAATTTCCTTTTGGTTTCATTAAAACAGACACTATTAAGTAAATAATATTTTACTTCTAATATATAATAATATATATTTGGTTTTCAAATGTCAAATAATATATTAGTATTAATTATTATTAGAGATTTAAATCCTCTCTAAATAGTTATGACTAAATGTAAAGTGTGTCATCTATATTGACACAATTTTATTATAGGTACACAAATGCTGTTAACTTATTAATATAACTGTAAAAAAACATACAAAATAATCCCCAAAATAACTATGGTTTTATATTGAAAATGCACAAAAATAATTTATAATATATTATATTTTGTTAGCAACACCACATCACAAACCGCACATATCTTTATTTATAAAATTCCACTGTATAATAAATGTGTATTTCACTGAACTCCTAAACGGCTGGACCTATTTGTATGACTTTTTGAATAAGAATTTCTTTATGCACGCTTGACTTGGGAGTAAACTGGTGAATACGTGACGAAAGCGTTACGAAAAGTGTGATCAGACGAGGCGAACGAAAGAGAGAATAAAATATAAGTTAGCTAAGATAGATAGAGACTGTGTTACGGTTCTTAAATTACTGTAGGGGCAAGAGAGAGGGTATAAGTGCGTTCACAAATTTTCTTTCCGCTCCCTTTCATAGCCAGTGCTATACATATATATGTATATATTTCTTATATCTCAGTCAGTAGTTCGTTTTTAGTTTTCTCTAGATATCTTTTTTATCATATTTCTCATATCATATGCCCTTTGTTTCGGTCTTACAATCAACCACAGTAATTACTGATGACTGTATCTGATGATGAATATTATGAAAATAATAAATAAAAAGAAATATCTATTTAATTTATCAATGACAACCCATAAGGAATAATTGTACAAAATTTATATGTGTTTATGAAGCGAAAGAAGTTTTTGCCATATAACTTTTTTCCGTAGGACTTTTAGTTTTGTCGGAATTGGAGAAAACCCATTTTTTAACCTTAAACACCCACCCCCATACCTTTCCCGACCTCAGATCGCCCGTAAATTATGTTTCCTTTAATTTTTATAATATTATCCTCCTTTTTAATGAGTTTCATTCGTCTATAATTTAATTATGTTCTAAAATCTATTGACATTGATCTAAAAGGACACTGGCAAAATTTTTTCTTATGCATTTCGGTGGCGCCCCATAGGATTTTGTTTCACAAACCATTCGAACAGATGGCGCTGGAATCCTAATTTAGATTATTTACAATGAAAAGGTTGCGAAGCAGGTTCCTTTTCGTATAGTTTAATATACTTTATACATTTCTCTCTGAGTATATATCTGATTTTCACGAAGTCGCGGTGAAAACTAGTGTAAATAACATTTTCAAAATACCAAACGCTATTATTATGTGTGAATTACGAAATTTCGTTCCGAAAGCGCCATCTAGGCAATGCGCAAGGAACTATATTATGCAATTTTACAACGCCCTGCCCTGTTAATTGGGAAAGTGAGGTTTAATACTTGACTTAATTAAAACATGACGTCAATTGACACCTTGCTAAGTTCAAAAATAGGTAAGTATATTTATAAATATTCCATATAAAATTTGGTATTTTTTTTTTTGTCTACAACATTTAATTGAATAAATAAGATTTAAAGAAATGCAGCCTTTCATTGATAACTTATGAAATCGACTTACAAGGTCAAGGAAGTGAGAATAAAGCTTCCGCTTGATGAGATGCCCAGCAAATAAGATTTGAAGTAAATCAATTACATCGTCAGAACTGGTATTTTTTTTTGTTATAAAAATGTATTTTAGTCTTTAATTTCTCTTTCCTTTCCTCGTGTTTTTGAAATGAGTTTATGACTGGGCTTTATCACTTTATGGCATTTATTTTTGTTTATAAAATATATAAAACATTGATTTGATTAAATCCCTTCGTCTTACAGGTATACAGAGAACTTGTTAATTCCTGTTGCAGATCCATATTTGATATGTGAATATGTATACTTTCACAATTAAACCTTTGGCATGAAAATAAATGTAGTCTGATAAAAAGATGTTTCATGGTAAAAAAACGCAAAAGAAAATAATAATTTTATTGCAGCTTTTTACTATAAATGAATGGTAAGACACATTTTCCGGTTATTTATTTATTATTATATAATATAATTATTATATTCGGTTTTATTTTACATTTTGAGCACACATAAAATTGGATTAAGAACCACATAATGATATACTTATAAAATATGATAATGTTTGGTTTCCTTTTCATTTTATTAACAAAAACGCAACTCAAATAGAACAAAATTTAAATATTTCTTGAACTAAATGTATGTTTTTCAAAGAGGAATATTAACATAAGAAAATGTTTACAAGTATTGTATGTTCTTAATAACTTATTTTTATATAACGTTCCTAGTTTAGTAGCTGCGTAAATTTAATTTGGTTTATTAACGTTTCTGAACGAATGTAACTATTTTGACACTTTGACAATCGTATGACATTTCATTTGTAAATTGTGACTTCTAATTTCGAAGAAACTTCCAAAGTGCGAAGTATTTTTTATTCCTTTAAAAAAATATCTAAACGGTTGTATAAAATTCTGCCTTATTAGTGTCGTTTATAAGTATATTTATTACTGAAATTAAAATAAGTGTTAAAGTCAACTAGTATTGCATAATTAAGTCACAGTGTCCATAGTTCTCACTAGGTGAAGAGTTGTAAAACTAAAACTTCTTGAAGATTCCATGCTTTTTCACGAGGAATGGACGATATACGTCAACAGCCCAGCACTTCCAAAAGTGGCCAGTAAGTAATAAAACATTTGTTTACATTGCACCTGACTACAACAAACTTTAAAAGTTTTGGCTAACACATAAAAAGTTACTTCATGCTAATTTACTTTGAAAACTTATACAGTGATAAAAGGATAATAGGGCAATATGTGTGTTGTTAGCGAGAAGTGGATAAATGGAATATATATGTACATATGAATTGAATAAACAAAACTTACACATATAAATTTTTTGTTTATGGTTTAATTTTTTCTTAACATCATTTTAATATTAATAAAAAAATATATATTTTT
>DVQO01000637.1:0-14408 GCA_018231785.1 Danaus gilippus | reverse complement strand
ATATGTCAATCATTCTGTCGCACTTCAAAACACGGAGATTTATGGCTTTGATAGGTAAACTCCAAAAATATAAATAAAAACACGTAACAGATATTTCTTGATAATAGAGCGATACGAAGTTTGCCAGGTCTTCTAGTAACTCATTAAAATATCAACTACTGGTGCTTTATAAGAGAATTATTAATGATATCTAAGATTTATGAGTGTATTCATTTAAAATTTACGTATAAACTACGCGTATTTTATTGTGTAAACATCTACACAATCCCGAAGTTTTGGTTCTTTTAAGGTTACCGTGATCACCGTTACGTTTATAAAGTTATTAAATAAAACGTGTAGTATATCCGTAAATCTTAGTTTCATTTAAGATACAAATCACAACTTCATACAAAATCTTTACCTAAATATTTTTTGGTACCTGACCCTAAAATTTAAACAAAGTTCTGATTTATAACTTTAAATTGTGAAACTATTACTATGAGACATTCTGCGACTAATAAAATATATAAATTAAGATCAAAATCCCTTTTAAACATATGGACTATTATATTAAAAATTACCAGACACTGGAGCCAGAACATTTAGGTAACTTATCCATTCTGCAAAAATTACTGTAAATATTTAATAAAAGTTTCAAATACACAATCCAGTTATCACCCTATCAAACAAGTGACGTATTTTAAAATATATTATTACGTGCTAGATATTTTTATACGCTGCAATAAGACTACCAAAGGATTAAAAATCGAACGTGGTGGTGAATCCATAATGGCGGACTATTCCCACCTTCTGGACTGAGTACTTTTTGACCTCAGATCTATAACACTTTCCCGTTAAACTTATCTGTTGTTAAGTTGCATCTGTAATGTTAAATAAATTCGATAACATTATTTTGTTGGAGCAGTTATTTTGCAATAAAGATAATGACAATATTGTACAGTTCAAGGATTGCAATTGAACTGAGGTGAGTTGAGAATGAAAGGATTGTTTCTCAACACGGCTCACGATCGTCAGTTAATGTTATGAGGCAGATGTTATTCTATTGTAAATTTAAAATATATCTTTTTTGCATAAATTTTAGGTAGTAGAATTATTGTAGATTTTATATTATAAATTATATAAAAAATATTTATGTATTTGGTCATTTTAATCGCTGTTTGGATTTTTATAAACAACGTATTAAATCCCAATATCCTAGTGGGTCTTAATATTCGTCATACACTGTCAAAGAAAATTACGACTTAATTTAATTCTACCAGATATTTTTCATCTTATTTATCAAAGTTCCTTATTTTGTTGTTTCTTAATAGTATTCCAAGCGTCAACATGTATTTTTTTGATATTTTGATGTTAAACATTATGCCGTATTTATGTTTATTGATCGTTACTAATGTAAACGACTTATCATTTTTTTTACTAACTAAAATATCAATACTTGTACAAAATTACAATACACGAATTATAAAATTGATAACACATATTTACAGTCTTTGCTAAGTTTATAGTTAAAAAATATTAATGTTCAATCAGTAAAAAGAGGCGTTGAAAGTTGTACATTCGAAAAAAATAATGCAATGAAAGATTCCAACATATTGGAAAAAGAAGAAAGATTATCTCTCTTCGTTTCTTAATTTTGAAACAAAATGAAATAAATTGAAAAGATTTCATAATCATAATTTTATAAGAACTTTAATTTTTACGTTACCCAGCGCTCGTCCCAGTACTACAACAAAATTATGCAAAATATTCGTTATGGTTCGTCTGATTGTGTAATATAAGTATACAGACATTCAAACAATAGGCTTAGTCCAAGTTTTCATTGTCATACTACGCACGAAGCGTTCTACGTTTCTCAATCTATCACCCACATTTATACTATAATGTGCAAAGTTTTATGAATGTAAAACAGTTCATGTGGGTATAGTGACGTTGCCAGCTTGTACTTAAAATAATGTAGCATTTATATCGATAATACAAAACAAATCCATAATAAATAAACATATTTGAATAACAATTTTATTATTACGTACTGATGAGATGATTATTATTTTGCTTAAAATAAATTAAACACAACTTTATTGCTGATTTATTTACATACATACTATTGTGTTCGCGAAAGATATTGAACGACATTGAATTTACGCTTATATACAGCAAACGTTGTACAACTATTCCATTTATACCTACAATTATGTGTATTCATTTTCATTGTAATGTATATACAAAAAAAAATCAACATTTTATATATAAACGTATGTATCATAAAATAAATTTCACTCGTCTATCACAATCTAATATTTTTTTATAATAAAAATAATCCCGAGTGCTCCATAAAGCAAATATTTTTAAAATGGTGAAACCAGTTTGAAATTATTAACTGCACATCTTGTATGAGCTTGAATGACGGTGTAAGATTAAGACTGAAGCGTAAGTATTAGAAATTATATTTAACCATTAGAAAAATATAAAGTAATAATCATTTTAGGAACTTTTTTAGCGAATTAAAGTCAAATGAAATAAAAATAAAATTACATGAAAATTATTTTTATAATATTTTTGTTACAAATTGTAAAAAATAAATGTTACTTAATAATTTTTGTCACTTTGAGAGCAGCTTCATTTTCTTTACTTGTAACTTGGTTGCATACAACTACATAAAATTACTTTGAATGAAACACATTATTAAAAACTATATAAAAATGCTTCTTATAATAAAATAAATAAAATTATTTATTAATTTATAGTAGCTAATTACTGTTAACAATTTCCGCATTCTCTTATAACTTAAGACATCCTCACCAGGCCTTATCATTATCAAGAGCCGCTTAGTCAACTTGTTCCGTGGAAACAAGTCGCACGCTCACGAGACGCGAGGCAAACTGAATTTTATACATAGTGTTGTTTATATTCAAGACAACGGGAATAGGTGAGTATACTATATTAAAAACATAATTATTAAAAAAAATAACACATAGTGTTTTGAAATTTATTGATTACAATTAAATAATTTTAATCATACCTAAAGAAAATTTAAAAAAATATAACTGAAATGGTACTGAATTATAGGCGAAATTCATCCTAAAAATTGTTACAAAAAACATAATCTATATTGGCATTTATTAACAATAGATTGTTGAAAGAAACTTGCGTGTAGTGTAGCCGAATATTATAAAAATAAAAAAAATAGATTGGCAAAAACAGTTATGGCTTTTGAGGTCTATAGCCTGTAAAGGTGACAAACGAATAATTATATTAGCCAAATTAATATAATCACAATCATAACGTTCCGCTAGAATATAAAATGTAAGGAAATCAAAGTTTTAGACTACTTTATAATTTTTTATGACACTTTACTTCAATATATTTAACATAATAAAACTATTACGTTCGTATTTTTGTCAAATAAGGAAATAAAAAAATATTGAAAATAACAAAAAGCTGTATGTATTGATTTTAATTAATTCTGTTGTTTTGTGTTTGAAGATTTTTAAAATACGTTTTTGTGTTTTGTATTTCTTAAAGAGAGTAGAGACGACGGATGTAGTATATAGCTAAAATTATAGCTAGTAAACATATGACAGACGATAAAATTAAAATTTAGTATATTAATGTCGAGCATCTCTTATTTTTTCGTTAAAAATTTAGTCCCTCCAAGGTAAATTATTCCCCATATTATAATACAATATGACGAACAATGTAAAGAAATAATCTAGAAGAAAGAAATAAACATACATTTTTATCAAGAGAATAACTGTTTTTTTTAATAATTCGTGGCTTTATGATTTGTAAGATTTATTTATTTTTTGGTTCGTACTCAAGAAATATTTTTAAATATTGAAAAAAATACACCTGTAAATAGAATATAATGGGACAGGTTATGTTTAACTATCGACTGTTATAAAATATCTTGAATTACAGCAATCATCTATAACCATTCTAATGCCTTTTATTGCGTTATTAGAATTCAACATGATATGGCAATAATGTATCATCAGCACGAACAACACAACTGAAATTTTTTCACATGAAAGAATATATGAACTTTAAAACTATAATGTTTGTTTTGGAAACTATTACCTAACTATAATTAAATATATGGATTAATATTTATATATAACTATTAAAAAATCGATTTTCATTCACAATTAATGTTATACGGGGCTTAAGTTATTGAGCCTTTTGCAAGAATTGTAACGTTATAATGGAAAGTATGAAAAATCTCGAGGTTTGAAATGAAATTCAATGGATAAACTCAAAAAATGGGACTTATTTTCTCTGAATTATAGACTATAGTCGTAGTTATAACATTATTTTCGGGAATTTCTTATTGCTTTCTAGAGTCTAGATCATTTATTGTAGTTATATATTATCATTAATTCATGAGAAACGAATAATCATTAAGATCACCATTAATTAACTAACAAAAGACCATTAATTCTTACGAGTTATAAAGATTAATCAATAAACAATAATATCTATAATTTATTAAATTCAATTTAATTGATGTCATAAAAATTATGCAAGTAAAATACGACGCCATTTATGTTTAGGTTGAACGCATTTTGTGTTTTATGATATTCATTTACGTAAAAGAAAATATAAGACCTATTTTACTTCATTTGAAAAAATAGGTTACATTTTAATTGTTGTAGTAAATATTTGAATGCAATCAGGCGAGATTTGTTGTGTTAATCCTTCCATTATATTCTCGTTACATTAATAGATAAAAGCCATATTGTTGTTTGTTTATGTCGTGTGGGTTTGTACAGACAAACACATCTGTGTGAAATAAATAATACATAACAAACACACCAATTGAATAATTTTTGCAGCATTTAAATACAGATTACAAAGAAAGTGCAAATTTTTTTTTAGAAAATTATTCAGAAAATATAACGTTGTTCTGTCTCTATTTTTGGTTCCGCATTTGTTTTCCTACGTGTCCATTCACGGTATTATCTTTCTTGTAAATCATTCATGTAGTGTAAATATTTGGAACTTACGTAATGTGATAACGCAAGTCATTCAAATGGGAAAACTCAAAGAAAATGTCAAAAATTTTCAATATCATTAAATTTTAGGAAATATCACTCAAAATAAAAAGTAGGAACACAATAAGATGGTATTATTATTGTACCAAATAATCATCTTATAAATTGCAAGAGTTTTTAATTGACTGCCCGGATAATGCCCGGTTTTTTTTTACGAGTGACACAACTTTTTGCTTACAATATCTTTAAGAACAAATCTGCTTAGACTTTTTATTACATAATTATTAAATTTGGACGAATTTTAATGAAAAATTTGAACACTCCGCAATTAGTTAAACGATGCTCACTTGTGGTAAGAGTGAAGTTACTTATTAATGACCTATGCAGTATCCTGATCAGTATTTTTTTAATCTGATTACCTAAAACACACAGATCTTGTACAATAAAATAATTTGTAATTCATTTAAATGTCACAGAATATATGAATGTAAATTTTTATGTTATATAAGCTGAAATTAATTAATTTTATACTTTAATTAACATTATATCGAAAATATTAGTCTAAAATTTTAAATATTGGTACGTAGATAAATGATTAAATTAAATCAGAATTGAAAAGAAATTTTACTTTTATTACATACTTGGTTAGTCTTGCTAAAGGAATGTAAGATAAGAAAAAAATGCTATTAGTTTTATAAATTCTACAAAGTAAATTTTATGACGTACCTACAGAATAAGCAATTGGAAAGTAAAATTATTACTTCAATGAAAAAGTGATGATTGAAATTATTTACTTATTACTAATTTTGTGACTAGTTAGTGACTTTTTAAAAACTGTTAAAGAATTGTTACATACTTCTTTTTGTAACTTGTATGACAGAGCAAACACGAAATATGTATATGAGTCCATTGTGAGAAGCAAAATATATATTTTAAAAAAATTAAAAAATCTTTTACACACGGAACAAAAACGGACCTGCTGGGTTCACAAAATAAAATTAGCGGTTTTCTTAAATTTAGAAGGTTATTCCTGACTATCGAGTATTACTAACTATTCTAAGGGATAAAAACAAAGCCTCTTTTAAAAAATATATGCCTTAAAAACAAAAAAGAATGAACCGTTATTATTGAAACAATTTCATCTTTTTATTAGTAGTTCATTAATTTTAAATGTTTTTTAGCCTGAGTCGGTGAAGTCTTTTTCTTAGTAATTATTCGATTTACCACCATATTTTCTTATTGTTTATAATTTAAACCGGCATTAAATCTAACTGGATATTAGAAACTTGTAGCATATAACATCTACAGTGATCCACTAAGCAAAAAAATACCCAACTTTTATGTAAGTAGTAAATAATTTTGAACCAGTACAATTTCCAGTTTCATGAAAAGCAAGGACATTATCGTATAATAATTAACCACCGATAAGTAGTCGTTGAAACAAATCCTTTTCATTATGGTATATGACAAAACTTCAGGTTTTGGACTTGCAATTATTTGTTTTACGTGCAGTACGATTATTATTTTATCGGTCACATTGATTCCGATAACTCTGACGTGTTTAACATCCACTTATATCATTAAAATCTTTATTATTAACATGGTTTTTCTCATCTACGGTATTTGTCTAAAAGCCTTAAGCTGACATTGAAACCAAAATAGTACTTTCATTTATAAACATAAGGATATTTAAATTTTAAGTTCCCCATTTATTTAATAGTATGAAGTTACAATTAGACCCAAAACAAAGTGAAATGAAATCCTCATATATACTATAATAGTTTTAGTTATTTACTATTCAACAACAATAATTTACTTTTTGTCGTCGTCAGCTTATCAGAGCCCACTAATGAGCAAAGGCTTCTTTCTTATATGGAGAAGGTTTGAGCATTAATCACCACCCTTGCTGAAGACGATTTGGTGATTTCAAACTTATAATTGTGAAATTGTAAATCCAGGTTTCCTAACGATGTTTTCTATCAACGTCTGTCATTGGTGTCTAAATAATCTTAGAAAGTGCATGTTCTTCTTCTACCTGGCAATTTCTCAGCTTTAGACAGGGTCTGCCATACATGTTGTGAATAGTTTTGGCTAATAGTTTTTACGACCGGCCGCCTGCCTGACATCAACCGTCTTTGGGAATGCATTAATCAGTGATGTCTAAATACTGTAAGAAAGTACATATTATGACTCGGAAAAATCACATCGGTACTTGCCAGTCCGGGATCAAACCCGCGCCCTCGTGCATGAGAGGCGAGCCTTTTAACCACTAGGCACTACCACTAACTTAATCTTAGAAAGTACATAGGACTCGGAAAAATAACATTGGTACTTGCAGGGTTGGACCCTCGCCCTCGTGCACAAGAGGCGGGCTTTAAAACACAAGGCCACCACTAGTAATTTATTTTTAGTAACGGTTGAATAAATTTCTTAATATTCATCCTAACACTCGACTGCAGTATTTAACAAAGATGAAGCTTAATTTCACCCAGCTTAAAATTCACCTGTTTAGTCATTAAAATTGTTTGTAAATAAAAACCATTTCATATAAAACCTATTCTTCTTTATAAAATGTTAACAAATAAAAAGTTTTACAAGCCAATTTAATCACAGACACGTTTTTTCAATCAATGTTCCCATAAAATATCGTATATTGCTAATAAACTAACACTTTAAATATAAAGAAAATTTTTAACATAATATCTATTTTATAAAAGTTGTGTATAACGTTAAGTAATAAAAAAATACTATTACAATAAAGCGCCTTATATGAAAAAAATGTTTCAATATTTTTTTTGCTATTATTTTTTGTCAGGCACCCAATATGAGTAAATTTAATCTTTACAAATAAATTGTATTGCGGTTAGAATCAACTGTATTGACTGAGTTAATTAAAAACATAGATTTTGTTTTCTGCTCCCATTACTCACTTATTAGTAATTTAGTAAATGTTTCTATGGTAAACGGATTGTTAAATTTAAAAACTATACAAAACCAAATTTAAAATATCGAAGACAATAGTATAATTACTATAAAAAAATTAATACTAAATTCTATTTATTTATCAATAATACTTTTCGTTTTCAAAAACTTATTAACATTAGCATGCAATATTATTAAAACTAAAGAATTTTATTTTTTATTGAATACTATTTAGAAGTATGAAAAAATCACTTGATTATTGGATAGATTTTAAAATAATATGCTTATTACTTTTACCTGTTACGCTACCCTGTATACTTAACAATAAATTCGTCATATTAACATTAACAATAATATTTAACAATAAAGTGAACAACATTTTTATTTTGATATTATATGTACATGAAATATTCAGTGACATTTTTATATTTTTAGATGCCTTTTACCCAAACTATATTCTTCTAAAAGGGTAAATTAAAATAAGTAGATAAAAAGATAAATAAAAAAACACTTTAAAATAATATAATTTATTATCAACAATAACAGATCAATAAGAATAATTTAAATCTCTAAATATTTAACAAAAATTGTATAGATAAGGAATACTAAAATGGCAGCCATATTGTATAAACATTTAAAGTTCGCTGTCTTATAGAAGAACCTTGAATATATTATTAATAATAAAGAAATAAAATTGTCTATTTCTTAATATAGATTAAAAAAATTATCATCATGTCTTTGGCATTCATTTTTACACATGACATTTAAAAATTCAATAGGAACATAAGAATTTTATTCTGTGAAGTAGAAATAGCAATAACGGTTTTTACTTTAAAATTGTAGTATTTTAAATAATTATGTAGGTCAATGAAGACATTAATATACATATATACAAATATTCTTGATTGTGTCGCTTACCAAAATGTACTGTTACTTTTTATAAACAATAGTACAAAAATAATAAAAACTAATCATATTCTAGGGGTTTCAATATAATTGGATTAACTACACTACTTTTTGTTTAAAACTCCTATAAATGAAAAAACCACATCCTAATAAAAAAGAAATAAAAATATTTATAGTCATTTCTAAAAAAAATAATATTCATAATTATCAAACAAGTACAGACTACTTACTAAAAAATATTTTGGTTACACTGGTATCAATGAAATTCTTGGTAATGATGTATGGGCCACATAAGGAAAGTCATTTGTAATAATTGAAATATAAATGTTTGAATATAGAGACTGCTTTAAGTTAGTTTTATGTATCTAAAACAAATATATATAAAAATATTTCTTGAAGATTAAACCAAATTTTGATGAAAATATACTTCTTTTTATTACTAAAATGTATTGATTACTTTGAATCCCTTTTTTTTATTAAGGTTCTTTCCCATATGGCCCCTCAAAGTTAATGTCATCACAGATTACATTTTATGTTACTATAATAATGTGTTTAAATTTAAACTGTGGCTATTTTGAGCTATATCATTAATTTCGCTATTATGGAATTAACTAATTTTTAAATTAAACATACAAACTACTATCTTATTTGGTGATTATAAAACATATTAATTGCATATTGCTATATTTAAAATTTCTAACAGAATTTCAAAATTTTGTCAAAATTTTGCCAGAATATTATATACATAAGTTAGATCTCTTTTAAGGATGATTTATTATCTCAATAAGCTTATAAATAAAACATATTTATTGAGATTTTACACAATATCAATACGGCAGTGTTGTATTGAGTTTACTTTACTTTAAATTGACGCAAACACATACATCTCTACCCAAATAAAAATTTAAAGCACTAGGCATTTCCAATCTTTCCAAAGCCAGTTAAATTCCTACCCAAAACTTCTTGTAACTATGTCTCTACTTCTAGAAAAAGACAAAATAAATAATCATTTTTAAGCCGCTAATGTCTAATATTGATACATTTAAATCCATTTCCTATAAGTGTTGTTCATGAAAATAGTAACGCCGGCATCTATGGGATGTATAATGAATGGTATAGATATGAGACCCACACTCACCGTTATTATCTTACGAGTTGTAAGGGGTATCTTACTTGCATTTCTATGAAGTTGTGTCTGGGTGAATGCACATATCCTGAAAATGACAATATAAATATAAACAATAGTATAAGCTTAATATTTAATGCTATTAAAATATATGTAAGTACTGTATATGTTTAAAATGTTTATGTACACAAAAAAAATATATGAATTTAATATAATATAAAAACTCTACATGAATACCTGTTTATTACTAATCCAGGTATAGCAACTGATGCCAAGGTCTGCCAGAGCAATGCATCACCAGTTTCCACTATTATTTTCTTTGGACCTCCGCCTCTCTATAGCAATACAATATAATTTACATAGGGAAACATTTTCATTCCCATAATTTTTGGCATAAGTATTTCAAGTCTATAATCATGTATATATTTATTTCACCATATTTATATCTTCCATATTATATTATCACAAAGTTACCAAAAAATATTTTATTATTAATTCAATATAAAATGTTTTTCATCAATGTAAGTTGAACTGTTACATACTTTATACATCTTCCAACTTTTATCTGCAGTGTCAGCGAGCACATATCCGAATGCAACTGCGTAGCTGGCTCTTACCACTTGCACGGGGACCACAGCACGAAACGACTCACCCACCTCATTTGCATAACCTGTAGCATGGATTTATTTAGCGACCATTATATAACAAAAGATGAAGGGTAAGTTAATGAATTTCTGAATACTTAGATTGTTTTATTATTATGATTTAACTAAAGCATAGTTATTAAAGATCATATGGATTATAATTATATGTGTATGAATGTTAAGACTATAATGACTAGTTATTTGTATTTACATACCCAAATACCTAACCCAAGTGTCACGAAAGATATCCTTCTCTTCCAGCATCTTCTTACTGATAAACGTAAATAAAAAGTATCACAGCTCATAAAAAGACACGACCTCGTTTTTATCTCATTGTTGATAAAACTTCTCGTATATCAACATCTATGTGACTGATTTAAACTATTTACTTAGGCAAACTTTTGTTCAGACATCAATTCAAAAGTTAGGTAACAATTTTATAGCGACAATTTGGATATGGGAATAATATTAGTAACAATATGACCTTATGGGTCATACATTTGTAAGTTCGATGTGAAATGTTTTGTATTTTCCAAATTATTTTTATTTTCATATAAAGAGAAATAGTTTAACAAGCTACAATTGAATTTCTTTTTTGAATTTATCAATCCGAATTGATTGACATTTCTGTATGTGTTGCTATTATTTGTAAGATATTTATGCAAAATGAAAATGCTATAATATTTTGATTTGAGTAATCAAATGATTTATAAATATAATACATGGGACCTTTTGATTATGGGCTACAGACATTCGGAGTAAACGTTTTTTTCTAAAAGAGGTTTAGTTTTAAGCTAGAGATATTTAAAACATATAATTCCAAAGTGCATCCGATTAAATAGATAGCAAAGAAGATTATTATTGAGAAAAAGGAAACTAAATAACAGAAACTTGTTTACAAAATTCAAATTTCCTTAATATCTGCGTATTATGAGGTAGATAAATATTTAAACAGAGATTATTATTTGAACTGTTTGTTTTTGGTGGCAGTTTTTAATAACAAATCTGCTTTTATTATTGATAAATATTAAACAACTGATCTGTTGACTAAAAATTTAACTGAACACCTTCAAAGTGATTTATTTATAATATTATTGGATGTGCTGGTGATAACAAAGACTAATATGTATATGTTTTACAAATAGTTCAGTAATTCAGTGCTTGTTATAATTTTAGAAAATAATTACACTTCTATGGAAATTTAGGTAGTCATAAACTTTTAGAATCTACAGAATACATATAAATAAAAATATTAGAAGTTTATAGACTTGTGTAGGAATTTGTAAAGGCTCTAGCACATTAAGCCATACCTTTGGTTAGTTCTACATAAGTAAGTAGAATTTAAAAGAAAAAAATTTGAAGATAAATAAAAAATCCCACGACTGCGTAAATATATGTTATAATACAATTTTATGAAAGTAAAATACAAAGTACAAAAAGCTTGCAACATTGCTAAATCCATCACTTCATGCAAACAATCAACCTTCAGGCTTCAAATGCCATATTTCAATTTTCACTTAGTGTATCTTTGACATATTGTGATAGTGATGTGTTCTAGGTTATGTTTGTATTGGGCAAAACTAAATACGTTCGATTATAGATAATCATTGTAATAACAAATGATACAAGTGATATGTGATAACAGTCTTATTGCCATACTCACGAATACAATGTCTATTGAATAATTAAAAACTAGGAATTGTTCAAGGTAATAAACAATTAAACGAATATATCTCATCTATTTGTATACCATTTTTTATGAGATTTTAATATGTGTTTCCATTGTCACAAAATTTCTCCTACATTGATTTAAATATGTGTATTTATAGAATTACGATTGCCAAGAGTATAAATACGTAGGTCTGCTCAAGTAATACTTACAGTCGGCCTCTAATACGAAGGTTAATACATACTTTTTCGAGTATGTACATATTCTTATGACTTTTAAAATTTCTCTTGTTTGTAATAAGCCATTAACATAATTTGTAATACTTAAAACATAGTTCTAAAAATTTTTTATCGACGTAAAATTTTTCTCAGTAAATTAATTTCATCGTTGCCTTCAAATCATTTTCTTTGTTCAGTATATATTTTATTAGTGTTACTAAATTTCCTGAAACTTGTGCTTCGCATTTCAAAGGTTTAAGTGTTGATAATTAAATTTGACTTTTTTCCTTTACACCCGGATCCGCGGGCTAGTTACGAGACGGCTAGTAGGATATACATCATATTAATTATTTTTTCCTATAAAAATGATTTAATTTATTCTGGGAAATACAAATATAAATTTCCTAGACTCAAATAGAAGGTAAACGTATTTATGACGACTGTATTACGTAACAAAATAAACAATGACTGTCGTTATATTTTGTACTAATTGATGGCTTGTTCTTGGTATGAGTTTGCATCTTCATCTTAAACAACAATCTCGATGTTTTTTATTCATTAATCAGAAGCAAAAGTTGTATTAAAAATTCCTTATCAACTATATACTCCGTAACGTATATGTATAAATTGTATTATAACTTTCTTCTGAGAAAATATATTTTGTAATAAAAATGAAGGTACCTAATTACCTAATATAATGAGGCAGTGTGTTCTCTATCAGTTCTTTTTTATTGGTTTTTATCCTTAACCAACTTGAGCATAAAATATATATTAGTCGTTTATTTTTCACTATAAAACTTAAACCACAAACTCCTATGAAATTGTTATACAAATTTTCTAATTAAAAACTATTCACTGTTTCAATCGAAACTGAATGGATTTTTTTGTCTCTAGTACCTTAAATACCAAGGGAAAAATATTCTTATAAAACAATTGAAATTCCAACTAAATGTTAGATATTAATATTATAACATCTTTTAATATTATTTTATAATTTAAATAATATATCAGCATAAATAAATTGATTAATCTATATAAAAAATTCTTCCCACTTTACAGGTAATAACAAACTGCTAACAAACCAACTGCTCTTTATAATTTAAACTTCAAATTTATTGAAAAATGAGGGAGTTTTATTTCGCGTTATCGTGTTTGTGTCAATATTGTTTTATTTGTCATATGTATTAGAATGCTTTATTCGGCGCCGAAGAATTATAACGTCGGTTACGTAAATTACAGCGATGTCGTAATATTACGACGACCACTTAATATTAAGAGAATATTAAGATAATAATTAATTTTATACATCACTAAACTTTATATACCGCAAAAAAAATAATATTATGATCGGAATGGATGGTAGATTGTTAATAATATTTCATACTTATGATTTGTGTAGATTATAGACCCATGTCAGTAGAAAGGTAAAGCAAATGTGATAATTTTTTAACATAGGTAACAAATTCAAGAATTTTCCATTCGAATGTTGAGGATAATGTGGCTTTATAACTTTTTCATTACGCTTAAATTGTGTTTACTTCTTGTTAGTCATTGCTAAGAAACGAATGAGGATAAAGTCAGCTAATAAATTATTTAAAAATCTATTTTCTGATATCAATTTTAAGCTCAGATTTCAGAGCGATTAGTCTTTGGAATCGTTAAACGAGGATGTGATGAGAAATTAAATATTTATAAATATTGTATGTTGAAATAATTTTTATATTTATCTAAGGAAATTATAAAAAAATATGTTCACCAACACCTCTTTAAATAATTTGATACTATTTCCCTTGAATGATTTGCAAAATTTTTCTTGGATATTCCTACTTTTAAATATCAACATTGTTTTTACTGCAACTGCAATGCGAATTATAATGTACTAGCTTTCCGCCCGCAGCTTCGTCCGCGTGGAGTCCGGTTATATCGCGTTTC